>OMKR01021756.1:1944-18559 GCA_900302355.1 Cyttopsis rosea | reverse complement strand
GGGGGGGGGGTATAAAAGGGTTTTTTTTGCTCTATAATAAATTTAATTATTACTCTATAATAATTTAATCCAAGTAATCGAATATTGAAATGACTTAAAATGCCCATCCCTAGTACATATATTTTATTTCATTTGATCTCTTTTTGACTGCCACTGTTATCTTCGTGCAGGTAGTGGGTAATGAAAATTAAAAGGATGAATGAATGACTGAATGCAGATAAACCAAATGGTAATGCTGTGTGTCAGCACGGCCCCATTTCACATCAATCCACTTGCGCACATACAAACCTACCTCCTCCACAGGCAGAATTGTAAAACCCAATTACTGTGCACCCAGAACGACTTAAACAATAATGTGCCTTCGCACTCATCCAAGTCCACCCCCATCCCCATTTCATTCATCAAGATGCTGAGCGATAACTCCTTTCTGACATTAAACTTTGGAAGCGAGTCCACAAAATCTCACTGCCCTGAGCTACATTTTTAATTTAACTAGGCGGGAGCATTTCAACCAGGTCATTTATCTAACTAGCAAGCTGTTAACATACCCTTGCTGTTTCATTCATCCTTGTGCTTACTTAATAGGCAACAGCCTGTGAGCTGAACAAATGAGCTTGCTGGGTTTAGCTAATGTCTAAAAGGAGAGTATGGTAAATTAATGAAACGTCGGAGGATGACAAGGCTCTGTTTCACAGAGTTTGACTGATGGCAAGTGCAGCTGAACTCGATGCTCTCGTGTTATTTTTCTACGCTACCTCTTGACTCGCCATCATCGTGCTACTTCTGCTCAACATTGAAAGGCATTTTAAGACACAAAAACACGTGGGAGTGTTTTTAAAGTCAACATTAAAGAAAAAGCCAGTTCTAATGGTATGGATTGGGTTGCGACAATTCAACTTGTTGCGCAGTGGCCGCTGGTAGAGTAAGTGCCTTGCAGCTCCAGAGACCTGGGTTTGAAGTGGCGTTTGCATGGGCTTCTTCCCACCTCCAAACTGATTGGAGACTCATTGGTCTGTACGGTGAATGAGTAAATGTGTGATTCTGCGATGGACTGGCATTCCATTCAAAGTGTGTCCCCACTTTGTACCAATTGTTTCACCTCAGATGCATTCACATCTGCCAGCTGCCAATTAGAGTTCAAATCAACTGAGTTGCCACCATATAGTAATATCATACTGAAGTGGCAATCTATAGTAGTTATGAATAAGGTTGGAATCACACACTGAATTACAGTTATTATTAACAATTTTGACTGCTGAGAAGGAGGAAGCCGGGAGAAGTGAGAAAAATATATAAAACGGGAGAGATAACAGAACGTCAGTGCAGCGTTGTCCTTGAGGCGTCGACTGACTGTGATTACAGTAAGCGCCGGCTGAATTCCTCTCACACATAACATAACATTTGGCGTGCAAACTTTAGGTTTCAAACATTTAACACAGGCCTCTAGTGCAGGAGTTTAAGGATGAAATCCCAAGTGCGTACGTGCAACGCCAAGAGCACAGAAACACGCAGCGAAAATGAAAAGCCACTGGAGCGCTTCCTGGGTAAACTGTGGGTGGGTGCGATGGTGCCTGAGCCGGGAAAGAACTGGAGGGAAGATTTGGGCGCCTGAGAAAACACGTGCGGCTGCGCTGGGTGGTGAGACGACAGGGGAATGCGAGACCACCACAGCAGCCATACGGACAACATCTGTCCCCCCTCCCAGAGCAGTGGAGGCCGACAGACGGCCCGCAGACCCAACAGGTGATGAAGAAATGAAGATTTATTCTAAATGAATTCATCGAAAAATATCCGCAATTTGTTTTTATTAAAACATATTTTTAAGCCTTAATGATTGTATACAGTATTTGCAGCTTGCAGAGGGACACGCTTGTCCACCACACCCGTAGAGAGACTATTTGCCACCACACTTGATTCTGGGATCAAACTTGTGACACGTGATGGTAGAAAAGCCTCAAAGACCATGTAATGATGTTCATATGCATACAAACACACACAGACACACAGTCAAGAATCACATGTCACAGTCAATAGCGTCTTATCTCCAACTCATGAACAAATGGCAAAATGACACCAAATAGTGGTGATTCAGAAATATGACTAACATGTGCTCTGGGAATCTGATGGCCTGGCAATGTGAAGATGTCATACTGTATGTACGTAACTCCAAAAGATAGATCATTTGAACCTAAATACAGAAATTATTAACTAAGGCATTGTTGAAGCCCAACATTTACACAACAGGAACTGGGATGTAGCACAGAGACAATGACCAACGCTGCCGGTTTCCTCTCAACTCGCTGCTGACGTTGTTACAGCTGCATCACAGGCGACGTCCCAATCCAGCAGCAGCATGCCCACTAAGTAAATGTGCAATTACATACTGAGACGGGCCGTTAGATGACTAACCTTGCGTGAAATTTTGTCATTTTATGAATTACAAAAGTTTCAGAGTTCCACCTGAATAAATGTACTATACAGGAAATAATATAGCAAAAGTTTATATAATATAATAATAATAATATAGCAAAAGTTAAAAATTGAAATGGATCTCCTACCTGCCAAGTTAATGCAGAAATGCAAGCAATTCGGTCTCGTTGTGTATTGCTACCAACTATTGGTATGCTGATTTGCACAGATAAACACCAATATTTAAGTAGCAGCTACTTCGATACTGGTGGTATTATTCAACACCAAACCTTCTCCCCAATCATGTCCCATTAGTGTTAAACATTCACCATTTCTCTATACAATATGGCTGCATTTTTAGAATGATAAATTCACCTGTTTATCGAAAGTTGTAAAAACATGCCTGTGTCTCAATCTAAAGCTCGAAATAAAAACTCTGGGCTTGGACCTGCATGTACGAGTTACAACAGCGAGGTGCAGAACTGCAGGGGATGCAGATAATAGCAAGCACAACAGCTAAAAGCTTTATAGGGCATTCATGCATTTTCAGTACACAGCAACAAAGAGTTTGAAGGGGCTTATCCTCGGATTAGTGCCTGGAAAAGTTCATTCGGCCCTGGGAGACCCGGAGTGCCCTGAGCTATTCCTAACAGGGATTGTGTAACTGCTGGGAACTTCTGATTTTGTTTTGCTTCCAGGGAAGCAGCGAGATTACATCCTCAGAGACCCACCTGACCTGACTCGATCTGCCCTCGCTATCCCCAGATAAACCCTGCCAGCACATTCCACCTTTCGACCAGATGGAAATTACAATACAAGCCTGCACAAATTCTGGCTTCCCACCCGTGTATTTACTGGGCAAGACGCCGTGGACTTGTGGATGGCGATGAGCGTTAACTTGACCTTTTGTGCTTCAACTTGTAAGCTTGCAAGCAGATGTGAATCCTTATGGGTTAATCTTCAAGGTCTTGGATGTTCTTAATCGCATATCTGTCGTGTAGACTTAACAGCTGGGCTATAGTAAAAGCAAGCTCTATGCTATACTGGCAACACACAGATGCGATCATGACAGAGGACCTGCCAGTTAACTCTATTTGTGGACGGTCTACGCTTTGACTCAAGCGATAGCTGACTGAGCCACTGGCCTCACTTCTAATCTTCAATCATGTCAGCCATTGCTATAAAGTTCACAGACATCGACTAATCACTGCGTCTTTCCACACTACTCCGGCACATAGTGTATTGATAAAGCATTTAGCTAGTACATTCTCATTCACATTTAAACTTATAAACCAGATGAACAAACAGGAACTAGCAGACTAAGAAATGTCAACTGACAGTCCAGGGAATATTTCAACTATAAATGCCGTATTGCCTATCTTGGCCACCTAGCCATAAAAATCGAAAGAAAACATTATGAAGATGCACTAGAATAACATTAGTGGATTTGTGTCTATTTGAGAGAAAAGCACACATCATGCTGAGCACAAAGCTCTAGTCTAACTCAATTGTGAATTTGCCTTCCGGCCAGCAAAGCTTGAAATGCTTAATAAATTCTTCTAAAAACTAAATGCACACTTGTTTCATCTGCAAATGAGATTACTTGCATGAAATATTCTATAATACTGGAGAGAAAGGACAATAATGAGGCGGTAATCTTATTACTCTACAGTGGCTTCCATTGTTCTCTAAAAGGCTTCTGTTTAGTCTATTCCCACTCTCATTCCGCCTTCGCACCCATCTTTCCATTGAGGAAAATTTTGCAGAGCCAAGGATGAATTAGAACAATTACACTTCTGTGACACGAAACTGCATCAAGAGCAGATATGAGGGTGTGCTATTGTATCCCTCCCGACAGCCTGGACAATCACGCGGTCACAGTGTGAGCGAGGCTTCAAGCTGACAGGAGGAACTAACGTTCAATTGGACAAGATTGCTCTGAAAAAGTTCTCCCTTTGAAAAGGTTTTTCCTGCGACTCCTGAGAAGTGTCGGGCTTAACATTGCTGTGCCTCCTGTGTCGACTTGACTTCAATCATTTTTCAGCCAACTCTTAAAACCTACAGAGAGAAACGTATAAATTAACACCCTCTGCGTTTCCCTCGCGCTTGTGGCCCCTGCAAATGGAGATTCATCAGCGCGGGCCAGGAGGGGTTAAACTCCTCTTTTGAAGATTACGCTACACTTTCCAGTGGCCTGGCCCAGACACTCGCCGGTCCCTCCTAATCCAGCCCGCACGCTTTTGATAGCTCCCACTGCGACTCGTTATAGCTGTCAGCGATTAAACTGAGAGACAGAGGAAAGGGAAGAGATAGAAAATTAGAAGGACTAAAAAGTAGAGAGGGCAAATGACAGGGAGAATTATGGATCGTACCTACTTAAAAAAAACAACAGCTTCAAATGTACGGCTTTTTGGAACTTCGTCAATTGTTTACGGCGCGAGAACTTGACTTATTTAATTTTCACTATAGGGAAATAGAAGTGATTTAGAAGTGAATGGGAGTCACGTGTAGCAGTATCAGCATGCCGTACTACAATAGCATGAAATCCTAAAATTCGTTGTCACATTTTCCCACTTTTATCAGCTGTATTTGTTGATCATGTTCAAATCAATCAGCATTTCAGCATCTCATGTTACCCAGAAATCTCTGCAATGCTTAACTGGACAGTAGGGCAGCACGATATGGTAAAAAAAAATCATATTGCGATTATTTTGACAGATATTACGACTGCGATATGATTCACGATAAGTGTGAAGGATCATTTTTGCATCACAATTTCCAATTTCACTGAAAAAATATGAAAATCATGATGATGTGACATTTGTTGGCATCTGTACCAAAGAAAAATTTTAATATCTGGAGAGCAAGTTTTGTAGGCCAGGGCATCGCTGCAGCACATTTATAATGGTGTTTTGTCACATTTTACCTTTATCAAAAAATTGCAGTTTCTGTGATTTGGATATCCAATATATATTGGATATTAATTGTTCAGCCTTATTGGACAGATATATTCACGTGCATCTGGTATGTTTCGGCATTAAGGCGGCACTTGATTCTACACAATGGTCGCCAACAATAGCCAGTGATTGCCGTCATAACATTTTACACCTGCTCTCAGCCCCCCCTTTGTTATTTCTCGCCTTCTCATTTCAGTTCTTTCTGGTCAAGACTTGGCCTTTTTCTCATTCTCCCACAATGAAAGCCAACTTACGTTCTAATCACGAGGGATATAGCTTCCTTGGTTATTGAGGATTTATTAGGGAAGTGGGATACAGGGGGATATAGCCTTATGGCACACAATTCATCCATGGTTTTGTTTGCCCTTGTCATGCATTTGGGAGACGGTCAGTAAAGGGCGGAGTCGCCAGAGACCGCATGGAAAGACGTCGGGCAATATCCCGCGATATCTGAGCGAATGGTGTTGCATGCCCACGGCACTTCAGCAAAGGGCGGAATGTAAACAACGACATGTGAGAACTCATGCTGCAGGCAGAACACACCAGAGCCAACAGTTCAATGACTGGACTACAGATATTTGTTTTCAGAGTTTTATGAGCTGGATTACACTATCTAAAGTTAATAAAAGACAGCAGGCCAACCTCCATTTCCTCTTACGGCCCCGTTTTCCTCTGTCAGCCAGCACAAACTCAACCTATCCAGCAGTGTAATCTACATCAGCCGTGTGTGTGTGAAGCAAGACAAACTATTGTTTGGAGTTCTGAGCAGGACAGAAGGTTCAATCATCTTGTTCGCCAGCAATCTCACATTCCCCATTACGAAGGTTTACATGCCAATGCTTTCTCCCGGAATTTTACCCCTTTTCTTGTATGCCTCTGATGTATCTTTGGATTGGCTAGTGTATTTCTTGGCAGGTGTTCGGCTTCAGGGCATTCAGCTGTTCCAAAGAATAGCACCACATTCTCTCTAAAAGTTAAAAAAAAAAACAATAAAGAGTTTCAGAAAAATGTTGAAAATGTTAAAACTGTATTTAAAAAGGAATTCTAAATATTTATATTAAATTAAAAATAATTGACAAATACCTCAATATGGATCATTTGACAATATTTTCGGGGATGACTATTGCTGCTTTCATAAGATATTTACACACAAGAACAAATTATTAGTAAGGCGGTTATCATGACCAGGCAGGTAGAGGCATTGATTATAACACTGAAGTTCAGAAAATTGCATTACTTTACTGTAGCCTGATGCAGCCTTAAAGACAACACTTCACTATATCACGATATTGCTCCAAGACGATATTTGGTCTCATATCACAATATCCATATTATACTGATATACCAGCCAAACTAAGAGAAATGGGAGCTGCAGCATCAACTAATCTGTTGTCTCGAGTATTCTACCGATAATACTGGGGAAAAAAATGCAAATACCAGGGTCTGTATCAGCATCATATACTTTTACTATATTGTTTCTTCTAATGCCTATATTCCTCTTCGAAACATTGAATCCTTTTCCCCCCTTTCCAATACAGAATAATTCCTTGGATAAAATGTGAACTTGGACGTGCAACTCCCAAAAACACGACATGAATAATTCATAACCATCTGCTGTAGATCAACAGTATGAGGAGGAATCAGCAGTGCTTAGGAACTCCCATTCTCTTGTTTGTTTCTCAAAGAACTGAAACCAATTAAGTCATCCCATTAGTCCTCTACACTGCATTGCCGAGTCGCAGGAGCTGCGATGGTAGTCACGAAAAGACCTGTATGGGATGCAGAAATGGTCGGTTAAGTCGTGGCCTGCAGGTTAAAGCAATGACTCATTTAAGGACCCCTTCCACATTTTCTTTATGGTCACCTCACCTCGAAGCTAAGCCTTTGATTATACAGATTGCTTTATGTGGTCTAGAGCTACAGCAGACTATAGCACTCGTTTTCACATTCTTCCCCCGAAGTGGGAGAGCTCCTCTCCAAGTCCAAGTGCATGTACAACCACAATCTGTGTTGTTGTGGTCACTTCAAAGTAGCGCACATACACAGAAAGCTTAGCAGTTAGAGTCACCGTCGTGATAGTTAGTTAGTTACTGTGAGTAATGAAACTGTAATAGGGCCAAAATGGCAGATTGCGCAGTTTTAGGACAGAATCCAACCATTGCTTTCTGACCTGTTTTGTTTTGACCTGTATGACAAAGCGTGCATATCAGAGCTATAATATTAAATTACTTGCAAGCTCATGAACTGATCAAGCATGATAAGTTGTATTTCTTGCCTTATAAAGCACATTGTCATTTTGCCCACTTATCTTGAGGATGGGATGGGGGCATGAAGGCATTCACAATTTACTTATTGATGGATTCTTGCATTCTCTATGGGGGTTAAGGTGTAGAGCTGCTGCTAGGCAAACATTTTTGGTGGAAAAAAAAAACAAATGAAAAAACAAATTATTCAATGTAGAATATCTTAAACACACCTGGAGGGGGGACCTTTATCATACATCATAAAGAACTGCGCTGCAAGTTAAAATCCATCCCTCACTCAGAATTCAATAAAAAGAAAGAAGGTAGTTACACAGCATATCAGCACCTACTGATCCCAACATGGGTGTTCCTTTTGGCAGGCTATGCCCCCGTTCAGACCTCCGATCACACCCGAAGCACTATAAATACAGGTGTAAATGCATCCAAATTTAATTGAGATCGGATCACCAACACTACATTGACAAGTGGTACGGGTTAAGTATTATGACCATATTCAACAACTGCATTCATTATAGGATAAAATAAGTGTGACAAAATCCCCCTCAACTCAAACAAATCAGTTAAACTGTACGATAAAAAAAAAGAAACCGGAACTCAGTCACTCATAGAAATCGCCTGGTTTCTGACTGCTTTCAATTGGTCAAGTTCATAAACTAGACTGGTTAATAGTAAACAAATACAAATGTGGAAATCAAGATGACAACAAACATCCTCTCAAAATTTGAAGGGTGCGCGCATAGCACACCTTTAAATGGTGTCCATAAAACATGTGGCATACCATCAATAATTTAACGATTCATTTCGAAGTAAACTTGATGATTCACATCCCAACCAACCGACATATGAGGATATTCCCTCCCAGAAAATGTAGCAAACACGGCAGTGAAAACGGGTCACAAATGGATTACAAATGTTACTAATGTTAATGTGCCGGTGTGAGCGCAATCTGCCTGAGACACAATCTAGATGTACCTGATATAAGATGCCAGGTCTGAAGGAGGTCTATGTAGGGCCTGAAGGAAGAATCAACAGGCTGTATGAGGCCTCCAGTAGCAGACGGCCTCCCTCTCTGTTTGTATTCCAGGCAGGGGAGTCACCCTTCATGACGATTTATTGACGCAAGATCCCCCCAGCCCGGACCTGCCAGCAATTACTTGCCACTGGCGGGAGGAAAGGGGTCTGGTTGGAACCAGAGTTTCTGCATGTGTGTGTGTGTGTGTGTGCGCGCGTGTGTGTGTATGTGTGTGTGTGTGTGTATGCACGCAACTTGTGAGTGCAAGTTTTTAAGACCTAGCTCCAAGGCTGTAACCCAGTTCTAATATGCCAAGTAGCATGTCAACATGCCAGCCATTACCACCCAAGTTTAAGTCACACAAAAGGCCCTTCAGTGCTCTTTGCATGGTGGTTTGAGTTAGGAAAGGATGAGCTGTCAGATATGGAAAAAAGGATGAAAACTAACAGCTAACAGGAGGTGTGGCCTGTGTCAAATGCAATGGTCACAAACAGCTTGCTTCTAATTTTTCCAGAATTTCAAGTTGAAAAATCTGCATTTAGAAGCACAACTCATATACAAAGTCTATAATAACCATAGTTATAATAACCATCTGTAATTTGATACAGAATGGTGAAAAAAAAAAGATGACATTTTGTTTTTGAGTGCAGGCACCATTCTGTATCAAATTACAGATGGTGATTATACCTATGGATCTGGTTAAATGTATCCAGTCGCAACGGCAAATTTGTTTTTTTTTGGTATTTTTTTTGTTCCATCTCTTCCACGTTGAAACAAAAGCTCCGTACTGAGCTGACAAGCAAAATAAGAAATTCCAAGAAGACGGACGATTACACCAAGTTGTGACAATTTGTTCCATTTGACTAGTATGCATTCTTGGTGTGTGTGCGCAAGTAAGTGAGATGACATAACAGCGGAATAAGTGGAAAATGACACGCGCATGCCTCAAAAATGACAACATTGTAATTGTAATCTTGCCCTCTTGAAGTTCTTATAAATATTTTCAAAAAAGAAAAAAAAATTATCCTCTGACAGTAAAAACAAAACCGCCCTGAGTGGAAACTGAGACCAAACTAGGCCCAGCAAGGACCAGAATAAATTAGCAGAAGGGAATATGGTTTACTTCAACGTTCTGACAGCATACCACAATGAAAGGGCGAAAAAACAAGAGTGAACCTTTGTGAACAGTGTGCGAAAGTAACAGATAGTTTTGTCATGTGCCAGTGTTCGTGTGCCAATGCTCACTGCTGTCTGGACGGCCTAAAAGGGACTGCTGGCGTCCAGCGTGACGCACAAGCCCCTGGCTGGGGAAGCCAGTTCTCCATCCGCAGAGCCAGAAAAGGGATGACGATGCCAGCCACCCAAATTGCCCCACACTGGGCCGGTAGCGCCAACAATTAATCAATGGCTGTGACCTCATCACGTCACGGGGGGTACAATCGCTCTTTTGTCGGCCTCTGGTCTCCTTCAACCAGTCGAGCTGGAACAGTGGATGCAAGACACACATCCTCCAATAGTTGGATTTTCTTTTCTTTTTTAAAGCGTTGCTGTGTGGGTAGCATGGTTGTCTAGATGTTCTGTGTTGTTTGATATTTCCCATGATTGGTGTTTTTTCTCGGGCCGAAAAATATATTGTTATAATATTGATGTTGCCATATGCGACCACATATCGTCTGGGATTTTGGTTATCGTAATATTGGTACAGTTAAAGGTGCAGTGTGTAGAATTAGTGGGAATGTGCGGAACGGACTTGGCAGAAATGGAATGGAATATGGAATATAATATTCATAAGTATGTTTTAATTAGTGTATAAGAACCGTTGTGATTTCGTTACCTTAGAATAAGCCGTTTATATCTACATGGGAGCGGGTTCTCTTCCACGTTGCACCGCCATGTTTCTACAGTAGCCCAGAACGGACAAACCAAACACTGGCTCTAGAGAGGGACTTTCGTGTTTTTCGCGGCCACCGTAGATTCTCCTCCACGGACAGGGAGGGGAATTCAGTTGGTTGCAATCTGCAACCTCACTGCTAGTGGCCCTAAATTCTACACACTGCACCTTTAAAGGTTGTTTTTAAGGCTGCATTACAGTTAGAAGTGCAGTTTTCTGAACGTCCAAGCCTGATCTAGCTGTTCTAATCAATGCCTCTACCTGATTGATCATAACATCCACATTACTAATGATTTCTCAAATATTTCTTGTGTGTAAATATCTAATGAAAGCAACAATGGTTATTCACAAAATGTCGTCAAATTACACAAATTAACAGCAAGGCATTCATCCAAAAAATAATGTGATATTTGATTTTGTCTATATCGTCGACCTATCGCCGAAACTGTCACCATACTCTCCGAGAAGCCCAACAGTCTGAGTCAGACGTGAATCAATGTATACTGACAGCACAAACAACTTTTGCGTTCCTCGTCATAATTAGGACGCACATTTTTATTTTGTTTGTACCACAACAATGGCGTGGAATGGGACGTCTAATACCACACTGCTTTAACTACGTGGGCCTGCTAATGGATCCATTTTCACATAGACTGTGCAGACGGACGGAGACGAAATGGCAAAGAGATGAAAGCATGAACTCTTAAGGCAACACACCAACTGCCCCTCAGTCTGCTCAATGAGAAGTGAATTGTGTCGGCTCAGGACAGTGCCGCTGCCCAGCGGAAACTAATGCAATCCATTTACCAACATTAAGGCCACTAGATCACATTATGACAGAAGATTCACAGACAGATAGATAGATAGATAGATAGATAGATAGATAGATAGATAGATAGATAGATAGATAGATAGATAGATAGATAGATAGATAGACTGTACTGTACTGTAATATAATAATATAGTAATATAATATAATATAATATCATATATACTGCTCGGCAATCTTTAACCAAACAGCCCTACTACGGTTATCTGAAACCTGTAATCATGTGAATAAAATAAAAATATGCAGACAAAGCACTACTAGAAGTTTTTTAATAGTACTGGTAATAAATGTTTTGTGACTTTGTTATCAAGACATTTCTTTGGGCTGATTCATGTTCGGCGCGTCAGCGAGGGCACGAGGCACCGCGCGGGGCCAAAATGACGCCACGGCACAATTAGAAGAGCTCCAAAGGTTCGCGATGTGACAAAGGAGAGTGTAACAAGCCCTTTTACTCTGCACACATCCACACTGCCGTTACCCGGTGCCTAAATATTACTCGGCATCTTTCTTTGAACTTATTAGTTCCGTTGGTCCAGCAGACCGGTCGCCTGATGTTGAGAGAAGCTCAGCTCGAGCTGTCGTGGTTTTCCCTTTCTGCACCGTTAACTTGATCCGACATGGTGTGGACAACCCGGGGAGAGAGGGAGAGAGGGAGCTTGAAAGATGGCGGTACAGTTAAAAGACACGGCGTCTGCAAAACTGTCAGGGTGAGGAGGCTCGTCATCAACTGTGGGAATAGTTGAAAAACAATAGTATCCCTCGGAACAAAATTTAACAGCCTCCAAATATGAAATGTAATGATGATATGTACTGTATGAGACCTAGACGCCTTCCATTCAAAGATCTAGGAGTCCTGTCTCGTCGGCTGCAAACCTCCTGCCCAGGAGTGTTGCAGAGAGGACGCCCGAGCAAAGTGATTTCGTCCTCGTCCTCGCATCAAAATCATCGAGAGATTGTCTCCGAGGGCTTGATTACCGCGTGGCTCCAGAAGTTCAGTCAGATTATGGGCGAAACACAAGTGCAAAACAATTTTCAACCACACAATAATACTTTCCAAGATGAATGCTTGTTCTTGGAACTCTTGTTATGTTGGTTCAGAACGCAAGTCGATTACGCCGCAAAAATGCACACTCTCTCACACACACACACACACACACACACACACACACACACACACACACACACACACACACACACACACACACACACACACACACAGACACACAGACACAGACATAAGCACCACGTTGTGTATTTACTACCTAATGTGCGATATCCTGATGTTTTAGTTTTGCCGGGTAAAAAGTATTCAGACCATGGACTAGGATGAGGTTTACAGTAGAAATGCTACCATTTAAAACTCGGCTTGGTCGGATCAATCTTCCTCTTCCAAGCTGGAGTAAGAAAAGCTACTATGTGGTACTCCAAATATTACAGTTCTCCATAAACCAAAACAACGTCTTGGTTTTGGCAACAGAGAAATGTCTGGCTTGGTAAAGGCCGCAGGCCAACTTCATTCTTTCCATCAGTGCATTCGGACTGTTAATATCACAGTGTTTACATGTCAGACTTCTGAAGCCACATTATACAACATAATCCTGACTTAGCCCATCCTCTCTTATCTCAAAATCCAAAAGGATGGAAAAATACCATGTTGCCATCTCAGAGCTTTACACGCTATATTTTCTTCCCAAAAATATCCCTCTTTGTTTGATTCTTTTTATTTGCCTTTACCAATAGAAAAGTAGTATTACAATATGCCTTTCAAATTCAATATAAGCCAATAATTTCCGCTTCCCTGCATCACTTGGCTGTAGCTGAACCAGAGACTACTGCGATTCTGCCCCATCTCAACTTGTTGTCCCCGGCTTTAGATCGGCTTTAGTCAACATGAGCCACTTCACCACCAAGGAGCTAAATGAGGAACCGTTTAGGCCTGGAGACTTCTCGAATGGGAACCTTAGCAGTCTCTAAAATAGTTCTTTTTGGGATCTACTATCCAAGTGGAACCAATTTCGGAACCAAGTTCTGCCATGGAAAAAGGCCTGAATTCCGAAGTACCGGGAATTACTTCCTGGTTCCTGCATTGGAAAAGCTCAGATGGTTCAGAAAGGAGGGATTCTGAACAAACCATGTAGGAGGCTGACACTACATGGGAAAACACATATCCCACAGTTCCTTCACGTAGCATGGAATATTCCCACAAATCAAGAAGTCGATTCACCTTTAAAGCAGATTAAATACAAAAATATAAACCCGGAAAAATCTTAACATGTCCCAACATATTATGCACATTGTTGGAAAAAAGGTAGACAAGAAGCACATTTTCCTGCAATTCACCTTTAGTGTCGTCATCATCAACATCCTACGTCTAACACGACAATCACAACAGATCAAATCGGAGTATACTGTGGACGAGGAACATCTTCATTATCACTACAAGCCCTACTGCCATTAAGTGTAGAATGATTAGATCCCAAGGCATTGTGGACGACAATCACGGAAGACTTCACCTGGAAAAGGCAACATTTGTCAAAACGCTTACCTTGCCGGCCATGGGAGCTCATTGCAATGGTAGTTGGCGGCCGTCTGGAAGGGCCAGATAAACGGAAGAGGAAAACAGGTGATATCGGGCGAGGGCCTCAGTGCACCTGGGGGGCCGGTGCAGGGACCATGGTATCGCTACCCGGCCGAGTCGGCGTTGCCAGGATAAGGAGACAGAGAGGACTGGCTGTGCCGTTCAAGGCTTCATTTGACCAAGCAGCCACGTCAGGAGACACATTGGAAGTATGACGGGGAGTTCTTCCTGTGCGGTCCAACAGTCAAGCTAGAAGAAGCAGATGACAAAAAAACATTGAGTGGATATGCAGACAACAGGATATTATCAATAATTGTATTGTTATCTCGGCTCTGTCTCGGGTCATATTTGGCATAAGGTGAATCAATGCAATTTTATAGACATTCTTCTATGCACGACTGACCAGGATATCAGAATGGAGAACGATTATTGTCAGAGAAGAAAAACAGCTACCAGAAGACCAGGTAGCATTTTTAAATGCTTCAATATTCCACATCATAATCCACTTTCCACATACAGGTTCCTTACCACAGTACATGAGCTTATCCAAATAACACGTCAAATATGACATTTCACTTCATCATAACCTGTTTTCTTTTTTCAATTTTCAATTCAATTTTCAACTTCATTTATACTATATTTATCAAACATTAGCTCAGAGTCAACAGATGAAAGTAAAGACAAAAAATGACATTTTCGCCTTTGCCATATTGAATCCAACATGGAGTCTAGACCCACTGCAAACACAAGCTTACTGAAGGCTTAGAGTCAGTGGGGAACACATCACAGTGAAAAGGACAGCTGTAAAGAAAGAGGAGATGCAGGCTCCCCATACGATTCTATCCAGTCGGATGTTTGTCCTGTTATAAGTTTGACTTATTTCACCTTGAACAGAATTGACAGAAGTTTTGGTTTCTTGCTCAAGTGCACTGGCTAAAGCTCACACCTACACCTTCGACAGTCAATCCCCCCCACGAGAAGATCTTCCCTTCTGACGATCTCTGCTTTGCTTCCAGAGCGGTGTTTAGACTACAGGATCGCGTGCAGACTGAGTTTTCCCTCCATTTTACACCTACTGACTACGCTTTCCCTACCGGCTGATTCTCACAGTATGATTCTAGCAATTTCCGCGGACTCCTGATAACGTAAGGTCAATCCAGCAGCCAAAGCAAAGCAAGCATCACAGCATCACATACACATATATATATATATATAGATAGAGATAGGGCTACCCATCAACACCATAAGACTACTGGGGCTGATGGTCGGCACAAATGTGAAAAATCGTCGCTAATCTGTAGAATCTGAGGATTTGTCGTGAAGTGTATCAAGGCATTAGAGGAAGATGAATCTGCGTCAAAACACACATGCACCTCATTTGCCGTTCTGATGGTGAAACAACTCAATTGCTGACAAAATGCATCAAATTTGAGTGCTTCTTTGCTATATTTATTTGGGCACACATTTGATATGTTGATTGGCTGAAAGTCATTATTACAGAAGAAGAAGTAGAGGTTCAAAATACAAATAAATTCCTAAAAACTAAATTAACATGGTATGGATGCCAGCTGGTAGTAAAAATAAATCCAGGGGGCACAACTAGGTTTATGTGTTTGATGGATGTGTGTGTGTGTGCATGGATAAAGACATCAGTGAGGGATGCTGTGTGTGTGTGTGTGTGTATGTGTGTGTGTGTGTGTGTGTGTGTTGACGGATCTGCAGAGGCATCGCAGACCCTACTGAAATGCTATTCTCAGCGTTTGGGTCTTCTTTTGTGTGTGTGTGTGTGTGTGTTTGTCATGTTGATGAAAGATGGGTGGGGGGCGGTGGTATGTCATATTAATTCAGACTGTGCTTTTTCAGCACGTCACAGCAAATCCATCTCCCTTTTACGAACACTCCAAGCACACAAACAAAAGCACACACATTTTTGACCATTCATTCAATTTGACCATTTCTGCAAATCCAACTTATTTTAGCGGAACGTAAATCACCGCGCGGCGTGAAACGAACCGTCCATCTGTGCGCGCCGCCTCTCGCCTCTGACTGACTGACACTCAAGATTTTGACGAGATTTCTACTGAGGCATAATGTGTCACGAGGACATTTTGTGGCGTTTGTCGCCGGGGTGCAGCTCTCGGGCTCTTTAATGGACTTCGGTTCCCAAAACACCGAACGGGAGTGTTCACGACAGTGTAACGTGCGGTGTGGATAGCGAGCGGTAAACAACAATTAGATGCCCGTGCACAGCTCCAGAAATGAATCACTGAAAAGGCACTTGCGCCATGAAGACGGCGCCGGCCTCTCTGTCCTAATTGACGATGAATAATTCAGTCGGCGATTGGAATTAGCGCGAGCGCTCCGCCGACTGTCATCTTTGTGGGTTCCGTCTTGGTGTTGGAAGCAGACGAGAACCATCTTGTCCTAGAGCGGTGTAAAGTGCAGGGGGGGCGGAGAGTTGGCGAGGGTCTGAATTAAAGTAGTTAGAAAAAAACCCAAAAAACCACAGATCCTAATTGCAACCGTGCTCAGAGGAACCACTACTGAGCGAAGAAGATGCAATTGTCTTTGCATTCATTTTAGATCCACTGCCAATTCAACTCACACTCACCTAACAGCCATTTACTCCTAAGAATTCCAAGGGTAATTTAGGGAATTCTAACTGTGTTGTGAGA
>OMKR01021752.1:17435-33279 GCA_900302355.1 Cyttopsis rosea | reverse complement strand
AAGTATCATTACCATAGTTTGCGCCCTATGTTTTGTTACAGCCTAGGAACTGTTTGACCACATTCCATCACAGTGATGGACTAAAAGACAGACTGATTTCATAACTAGGTGTAAGTGTGTGAGTAGGAGGTTGTTGGGTGGATGTGCGTTCATTGGTGATGTACAGTATAGCTTATATATAAGGCTACAGCTTAACTTTACATACTGTAGGGTGAACAGCCATCAGGTTTTTTTTTAATTCTACAATGTCTATAAATTATTTTCCCTTGAGGTCAAATATGTGATGAATCTATAATTGTGAATGTATGTGTGTTTTTATCATTTCTATGTCTGCAGCAGTTCATTGAATTATATGTTATATAATTCAATATAATTAATTATATAACCAGAATGTTGGTTCCTGTACTGTTCCTAAGCAGAGGGCCTCAATTATTGGGATTTGAAGATTGCATTGACAGAACAACACTTTGACATGTTAAGACGTTAGTGTTTTTGGGAAGCTTAATGTGCATCATGTCCAAGTATACTGGTCATAGCCTATTTGTGAGATTACTACTCAGTCACAATGCTGGTATTCGTTGTGTATCAGCCCTGCCCATGATTTTACACAGTAGGCCTATCACTATGCAAATACAGACTCTGCCTAGGTGTCCGTGCCTATAATTTGGCAGCTAAAGGCCTTTACTCAGAGTAGAAAAACCATGAGAGTGGGTGCACATGTGGGTGATTGGGTTGGCGATACTGAATGGATTTGCATGAAGTCCACAAATCTCATTGGCTACTCTGTCAACCACTCAGTCAGCCTGTCCCCTTTGTCCGCCAGTCATTCATCCATTAAATTCTCAGCCAAACAGCCAGCTTGCGAGTCAGGGCTCTGGAAATACAATGAAATATAAAACAGGATTGGGATACACCTAAAACGTGAGCATGGAGTTCTTTCTGGCTTTCCTAACTTCTTAAATGGCTATCATTCACTGTATCAGTGTCACAGCTTGTGGAGACACACACCTGGCTGTGTGTTGAACTGGCTCCAATTCCCACCAGTGGTCAAGGTCAGACACTGGCCAGTCGAATGTCTAAATTTATAAATAGGAACATGTTCATGACTTATTCAATAGTTGCTATAATTGACAGAACTAAAGATGCTCTGATACCGCTTTTTCAATATCCCCAATACAAAACTCAGATACTTGGAGGCAAACATATAGATATTATAGAAAAGCAATTTGATTTACTGCATTTTCGACACATTTGATGTGTCTCACAAAGAAGAATGAGTATAATAGATATGTACAATAATACAATACAATAAATATGTACATAAAATATTGGTCTATACCATTCAGTAATAATCTAATGGGATTGGTATTGGAGATAAGTAAAGTTTGGCATTCAGAATATTGGCAGTGGAAAAAGTGCTCTGCCCTAATAATGATTCACAGTCCTATGTTTTAAGTATTGACAGATAGTTAAAATTGATCTAATCAATATCTATTGCAGTACAAGTTACAGTTGCTATCACAGTACATTCATTTAGTTGTTAATGTTGGACACTAAACAGAATAGTAAACATTATTAAAGTAGTATTGTAAGATATTATTGACCCCTTGCAAATGAATGCAGGGGGTCATATTAGAACAGTGAGAAAACCAATGAGTACAAACTGAAATGAAGTCAGTGAAAACTGAGACCTCATCTATCAAGCAATCCACTCGTGAGTGAGCA
Organism: Cyttopsis rosea; assembly: GCA_900302355.1. Taxonomy (NCBI): domain Eukaryota; kingdom Metazoa; phylum Chordata; class Actinopteri; order Zeiformes; family Parazenidae; genus Cyttopsis; species Cyttopsis rosea. The sequence goes on along the minus strand of OMKR01021752.1, from coordinate 31,554 downwards.
CATAAAAGGTTGTGACAGGACAAAAAACAGCCAGGCAGAAAGTGATGAGGGTTGGAGGAAAAAAAGGAGGATGGAAGAAGAGACAGAAGGAGAGGAGGGATTGACTTGGGAGGAGTGGAGAAAGAATGGAAGAGAGAGGGAGAGAGACAGATGGCAGGCAGTATATTAGCCCTCCCTTCTCTCTACTCCCTATTGTGAGTGCATCAGTCAGTAGTGAAGATCACATTTACTGAAATTAGGGCCATGTCCCCTCTCTGTCTCTTTCTTTCTTATTTATTATCTCTCAGGACTGGGCAATATAGACAAAATCAAATATCACAATATTTTGTATATCCTGTGCTGGTGAGAACCAAATTCAAATCCTGCATTTGACGCTGAGTCATATGTTTCACATCATAGCAATCCCTTGGCAAAAGCCTCTTCCTGCTTCCTGTCACCTGATCAGTGGATGATAATATTCTTCTGTCCACGGGTAACTGTCCAGGAAGTGTTGAACACAGAGATCGGAATTCATTTTTGTCCTCCCCTAACTCGTGTAATGGCTGAACGGCAGTCATGGAGGAAACAGGTGTTCAGCACGGCAGCAATGCGCAAGCGTGTGAACAATTGCCAGAGAGCAGGCGTTCGTGTCTCATATCTCCTTATCGGTCAAAGAATGATGTCAAGAGTTCATTCTTGGTTTAGGCTGTACTTTGTATGAAAGTATACAAAATATTAATAATAATTTAAATATTTTTAGGCTATGAAAATACTCAACTTTGACATCATATGAGAACCCTCCCCACACACTATTGTTGTCTTGTCCAAGTCAATTTAATTTAAAGGTTTACAAATCAGTGATCTGCTTAGAGCTTGGTATCAAAATTCAATACTGTTATGCAATGTTTCCAATGGCATCAATACTACAGAGTAATGAAACATTCGGGGACACTCCATGCCAACTTAGTTCAGCTTCATTGAACCAAAAATAATGTTTGTTTTATAAAAGCATTGTGTTATTTATTTTTTTAAAGAGAGATTATTTGAAGTTCTACAGGGATGGTTTAATTCTAGGATAAATCACCCAAGGGACACACAACACCATTTTTTGGACCTAGTATGCGTGACCACCTAGACCACTTGAATGTTAAGTGACCGTACCATGCTGCAGTCACAGTTCTGACTAGAATGTCCTTGGCAAATGCTGTGTGACCGGTGTGTGGTGTGGTATAAGCTGGTAGTCCTCATCTTAACCCACAAAGTTCAATAAAAGGTACTAGTCCAGCACTGACGTCATATCAAGACTAACCAGAAAAAGGCGTTTAGCAGGACTTTAACAACTTGAAACAACTTGGAAAAAGTGTTTTAAATATTCTGAAGAGAACTGGTGAGCAGTATGTGAATAAGGCAAACTGTGTTGTGCGTGTCTGGCTCTGTTGTCTGTACACAGTGTTGAATGTGCATGTGTGTAAAGGCTTTCTGAGAAATGTTTACTGAGAGCAATATGCTGTACAATCATTGGATGGTTTACTGCTCGGGTTGTTCACATTTGGCACGATTCGCATCCTAATTACTCAGGAGCCGATGAGGGTTACTATCAGAACGTTCCCTGGTGACAGGCGTGCATGCAAAAGGTTTGGGAAGAGTCCAGAGCCACCATACTGAGCAGAACAGGAGAAGCCCTGTTCAACTCTGCTGACCGATCAGAATCTCTCGCTCTCACTCCATCTTTCTTGCTCTCTCTCTTCTTCCCTCTCGCCCTCCAGTCGGGGAGCCCTGTCCTGCCTGAGCTGCAGTATTGATTGGAGACCGGACTGTGTGTTTTGCAGATGGCTGTGTGCAGCAGCTGAGGACACCAAAAGGAGTCCCCCCCCCTCTCCATCTCTGCCACCTGCAAATATGAATGGTAAGTACACTGCAGTGTTTGCTGATGTGAGTGTGCATGTGTGCACAGAGCGTGGTGGCACAACAGCGCAGCTCTGTTGAGCATTATTTAAGGCTAAGATACTTTGCATGTGTGTGTGAGAGAGCACATTGATTCCTGTGCATGTGCATTTGCCTGTGTATGTGTCTCTGAGTCTTCTCCTTACAGCAGTCATCTAATGTGTGATGATAAGTTTGCCTCTTCCTGCTAGTTTGTAAATAGCTTTGCTTGCTAATGGAAATCACTATTTGCTGTCGTGGCTGCTGTCCAACCTCTGCACTCTCTGCACTATCATGTTTAACTTAAGCAAGAAGATATTTAACCTATTAAATAATACACATCAGGTTATGAGGCAGGACAGGCTGTTGTTATTTTATAAAGCTTATAGCCTAGTAAAAAATAAAAATAAAAAAGGTTAGTGTGATATTTCTCTATCTCCCGTCTAAATTAAGTGACATGGCATCCCAGCCAGCACTCAGTGTCATTATCCCTTTGTCAATAAATCCCTTTGTCAATAAATCCCTTTGTCAATAAATCTGGACTTTACAGCTATGAATGGTGGCTGGAGGTATGCTCATTTTGCTTCTGTGTAAAAGATCATAACAGCTTGTTATCGATGCATCAAACCACAAGGATAAGGAATTTGTGTTTTTGCAACACACACACTTTCGTCATTGTTTCGTCATCACTCTCCTCTGTTCTGTGTGTCGATCTCCCTCCCAATCCAGGTGGTCCCAGTCTGTGGGCAATTTCGCCAGAGGAGAGGGACAAACATGACCAGAAGTTTGACACCCTCTCCCCAACCATGGGCTATGTCTCAGGTATACCTGCACATGCACACACACACACACACACACACACACACACACACACACACACACAATGTACTGTACATGAATCTTACTTAGAGTTTTGCAAATACAAAACATTCAACGATAGCAACATGGGATTCTAACATAGTGCATGCTGATCTAGGCATAGGCTTAAGATACATACTGTATAAAGTAACATAAAACCAGTCAATTAAAAGATAGGTTCCATATTTTTCAACACAGGCCTTATTAAAATGTTGGTTCCCATCATTAATAACTTTTCATAGCACATCTTTGCTGTAGGCTCTACTATTGAGAAAGCGCTCTGCTGCAGCTTTTTATTGTGCTTAAATGCAGAGCCAATGGGTCAAAGGTTTAAGCCTTGTTCAATCTGAAAAAAAATGTTCAATCTCCTTTTCAAAAACGGAAAGCTCACAATATTGTCACAGTCTTGTTGTACCAAACAAAGAAATGGTTGCAAACATTCACCTCCTTTGAAAAGAAACAGGAAGTTGTGTCTCTTCCTGCTGGCAACCTGCTGTAGCCAAAGCTACGCTCTGGATGTACTGCGGCAATTGCAAAAAGCAGTTTTAACTTTTTTTTTAAATTACTGTTACTCAGAACATATAGACAAAGAAACACATGACTATAATGTGAATTTCCTGTTTTTGAAAAGAAGATTTAACATTTTGGCTTAAGGCTTAAATGTTTGCTCTGTTGGACTGCATTTTAGCACAGTGAGAAGTATCTCAATAGTAAAGCGTTGAGCGAGGGTGCAGGATGAACAATTATAAATGATGGAAACCAACATTTTAATGGGTTTGAAAAATAGTGAACATATCCTTTGATTTACATCCAAACAAGCAGAGACTATTAAGATCCACCCAAGTATGAATAACAGACAGAAAGCAGAGACAGAAGAGAGTTGCATTCAACTCTAGATCTGATCGAGTCGATCACGGGGTGAGGAGGTGTCTTTGTTCACTCTTTTCTTTCTCTCATTTGTAATTCTCGCTTTCTTTGTCCCTGTCTGTGCAGGAGAGCCGGCCAGGAAATTTTTCCTGCAGTCCGGGCTGCCTGCCTCCGTGTTGGCTGAGATATGGTGAGACACATACTCTAGGGGATTTTTAAATACTTGTGAAAGATTCTCTGATGCAAGAGACTGATCGTGATTCAGACTGCAATTATGTGATGCCTACAAACATTGAATAGCATCTGGCTGAATGTGAGTCTATCTCTATATTGTGGCTGTATACATCATTGTCTATGCTTTTATAACGTAAACCTGTAAACAGGGCACACCTGTAAAAGAGAGAGTGCTCTCAGTGAGTTTTTCTGTTGTAAATAATATTTTGAATGAATGAAACACTCTCCACAGGTCTCTCTGCCATTGCCTCCTTGAAGCTTCAATTTACCCTAATCATTTCATCTCTCTCTCTCTCACCCTGCTTCCTTTTGCTCTTCTCCTTCCTAGGACCCTGGCAGATATGAACAAAGATGGGAAGATGGATAGGTTGGAGTTTTCTATCGCCATGAAGCTCATTAAGCTGAAGCTCCAGGGAACGGCCCTTCCCTTGGCTCTGCCCATCATCATGAAGCAGCCTCCAGTCTCCGCCCCCGGCCTTAACCCCACCACTTCAGCAATGGTCAACTCTCGCTATGGTAAGCCTAGGGTCCTTACAATCTGAATTGTGTGTGAATCAATTAATCTTTGTAAATTGTTTTTTGATAAATTGGTTAATATATGTGATTTATTTAGATAAAATAATGGGGTAAAACATTATGGTAATATGCACATTACAAGTTCTCAACTTATATTTCAACTCAAATATCCCACAGTCAGAAACATTGATTTTCTTTTCATATATGGAACAAAGAGGCATTCCCATTTTTCATACATATAAAATCTTTTTGGATACATTACAAAACCTTTTATTCAATCACTAAAATTTGGATAATAATCCTGAAAACTGAAAATAACAAAAGATTGTTTCACTATTGGTCTGGTTTTGGTCATGTATTCACTAGCTTGTACTTTCTAAATTAAGTTGTTGTCTGGCACATAAAATGTGTTCCTCATGCATGAATTCGTACTCCCAAAGATGAATTGCTGCTTTTTTTCCTAACAAAACTAAAGAAATATATGTTGTTTTTGTTCTTGTCTCCCAACAGGCATGGGTTCTATGCCAAACCTTTCAATGATGCCAGGTCCAGGCATTACCATGTTGACCCCAATCCCCATGGCAGCCCCTGGGCTCTCATCCTTGACCTCTATGGCCCCGCTGGTTCCCACGGCAACAGGCCTCAGTCCTATGATGAGTTCTACCCCTTCCAGGCCCATGATGCCAACCATGGGAAATCCAATGCTGCCCAACGGCACATTGGCAATTCTACAACCAATGCCCACTGGAACCATGGTTACTGGTATAAAGCATTCTCTACTCTTCTCTTATGTATGTTTGTCTCTGAGAGTATCTCCACTCTTCTGATGTCACTCACCGTTTCTTGGTCCTGGCTGAGTTGATTGTTGTAAAACGGATATTGACATAATTGCTTATGCATCTGTCTTTTTGCATGTCCGCCTGTTTGTCCCTAGGCCTCCCTCTATCTGCCTCCTACTCCTCCTCTCCAATGGGGTTCTCGGCTTCTTCTCCTGCCGCTGGCATCAATAAGGCCTCCTCCCTGCTTGACCTGGGATCCAGCAGGTAACACACACAAGTACACAAACTCAGAATGACCTGCACACTTAGAAATTCCACAATTGAGTTCCCCCCTAAAAGTCAAGGGAATGTTAAGGTAATGTTAGAAATGTTGCAACAAATAAAATGCTAATTGAATGTGTTTATATACTCAGGGTTGAGGTAAAATGACTGTCTAAGTGAATCTTTGTTTCAATGTCAACTCGTTTTCATAAGGTGGATTTGAATCATTACACTATTATATGCTTATACTTTGATAGTGGTTAATATGAACAAAAATTAATTCATGAAAGTTATTTATATGACAGTTAATTGGAAACATAAGTTTAATGATCACGAAAGCCCTGAACACATCCATGCAGCGAGGACAACCAGCACATTAATAAACAAACACTCTTATTCAGAAAAGCAGTAAGTTCTTTTTTTCTTTTGTACCTTCAATTACAACAAGTAATATTGGTTGAGTTGTTGTTGTTATTATTATTATTATTATTTATTTAGTGAAGGTAAAAGGAGGGAAGATCCTTCTGAGGTGGAGAATTCAGTGCAGGTGGGGGCCAAGTGTAACCTGAAGAGATCAGTTTACGGCAAAAGGTGGATAACTGTCACGCATATGCAGTAATGAGGTTCTCATCTCTGTTTTAGTTCCAACTCGTCGTCGCCCTCCCTGCTGTCCCCCAAGCTGGCTGCACCCAGCGACTGGGCTGTGCCCCAGGGCTCTAGACTCAAGTACCGACAGCAGTTCAACAGTCTGGATAAACACATGATTGGATATCTCACTGGTAAGATACTGTAGTGGTTTGATTTTGTCTTTGACCAGTTTGTTCTTTATAGTTTTTAGATTTTATGATTTTCTTTCTTACAAGTCTTTCTTAATGGATAACAAAGTATATTATAATTTGAAATCTTGTAAAACATTGGTTGTATGTTGAGGAGGCAGACGGCCACTAATCGGCGATGTCTTGCACGTCTGTGTGTAAGACAGTGTAATACCTACGCAAAACTATGGCTGGAATGTAGGTGTTTACAGATGGTTAAGTTATTATAATGAGATCATTTTGCAACAGTTACTTCCCTATTCAGTGAGTCTATGCAGCGTCGGCGCACTTAAAGAAAAGTATTCCTTACTGTTCTAGCTGTGGGCGTGTTTTGTCATATTCAGTCACACACTTCTCTTCTGCCAATCATGCAAAGGCTTGTCCACTTGCTGGACCAGTTCTTGTGAAATGGCAAAGAAAATGTATAAACAGGCATAATCACACAGCGGCCAGACCAGCATGCAATGAAACTTTTGGTTCTTGTCTGAAGAATATTTAGTGAATGTCCTATTCTTTTGATATGAATTCACTTATTACATTAACAACTTAATCTGAGGCCCACTTTTGCATGTTTCTCATTCAGTCACAATCCCATGATCCTTTTCCTCCAAATGAAACAACCGTGATGGAAATAGTGGCAGCTTCCTTTTTTGGTCAACATAATTCTTTCATATATTTATCTATCTGTCTATCTGTCTGTCTGTTTTTGCTAGGTATGCAGGTTAGAGTCGCCATGGCAACCACTATGTTGACGCAGACACAGCTGGCCTCCATCTGGTGAGACGTGTGTTTAATTTAAGGAGGCTGTCCAAACTGTCTTGTCTAAAGTGATTAGACCATTTTTTTAACAATGAAATTTTATTATGGTATGAATAGTCAATATAATAATTTAATAGTTTTCCCGGCCTCAGTTCATAGTTTGAAGGATGCAGAGACTATTCATCTTTCCTCATCTCTTTCTTCCTCCATCTCTTGTCTCACCCTCTGTTCTCCTATTTCCCTCAGGAATCTGTCTGATGTAGATAAGGACGGGAAGCTAAAAGCTGAGGAGTTCATCCTGGCCATGCATCTGGTGGACATGGCCAAGAGTGGACACCCGCTGCCCCTCACACTGCCAATCGACCTGCTGCCTCCTTCACAGCGGTGTGTAGATGTACACAAATGCACGTCAGAATACAGCGTAACTAGTTAATATTAAACTATTAACAATGTGTCAGGAAATATATTATGAGCACTAAATTGTCTTTTGTAGAAGTTCAATGAATGGATCCAGCTCTTCTCTCTATGCTGCGCTGGCTGAAGACTTTGACATAGAGCCTCCCCAGAAGACAAAGTCCAACCGTATGTATTCATTCACTCCTCTCTCTCTGGAATCCCCCTGCTAACTGTTTGCATCAAAGCAAGCAGTTAGAAGTTTTCCTAACTGGCATACAGTAGTTGCCAATGAAGTTGAAAGCTTCTAAAGTGAAGTTCTCTCTAGGGTTTTGATGTCACTCCTCCATAAGTAATTTCATGTAATCATATTTTAAATCATATTTCCCATTATCAACAAATACATAATCAAGGCCTCACCGCTTTAATTAAACCTCCAGTGACTTTTGAAGATAAGTTCAAAGCCAACCTGGAGCGAGGGAACGCGGAGCTGGAGAAAAGACGACAGGCTCTGCAAGACGCGCAGCGGAGAGAGGAGGAGCGTCGGGTGCAAAAGGAGAGAGAGGAGCGAGAGAAGAGGGAGCGAGAGGCCAGGGAGGTGGAGGAGAGGAGAAGAAGGGAGGAGGAGAGGAGGCTCGAGCGCCAACGGGAGCTGGAGAGACAGAAGGAAGAGGAGAGGCAGAGAGAGATGGAGAGAAAAGAGGTGAAGGAGATAAAGGTTGCACCAATAGTGGCATTTCTGTTTTGCTTGTCTATATAACAATATTTATTTTTTTATTTCTCATCCAATTGCAAAAATGTAATAAACTATAACGTTGTGGGTTTCCACCTAGACATGCAGTATATTAAGTGTGTGTGTCTTCCAGGCTGCACAGCGGGAACTAGAGCGCCAGAGGCAGGAGGAGTGGGAGAGGAGGAAGCGAGGGGAGTTACAGATCAAGAAGGAACAGGAGCAGGACGACATCATCAGACTGAAAGCCAAGAAGAGGAGTCTGGAGATGGAGCTGGAGGCTGTGGTGAGGGCAGAGGGCAGCTTTTTTATCATGCCTTAGTTTATCATCTCCCATCACCTCCACCCCTCACTCTTTTTCTTCTCTGTTTATCCCTCAGGGGAACAAGCACCGACAGATCTCTGACCGGCTCCGTGACGCACAGAACAGGAAGAAGGTCCAGAAGACTGAGCTGGATCTGACCAATCAGAGGAAGGAGACACGCCACCAAGACATTGACAACCTGCAGAGACAGCTGGAGGTGTGTGTGTGTGTGTGTGTGTGTGTGTGAAAATATATGTGATAATTGCAGCTAATATGTGCAAGGCAAACACTTGCTTTTAATTTGAATAAAAGTGCAGAAAATGGCATTCATTAGCACCTTTTTAAGCAGCTTCATTACAATATTATTGTAAAATTCATAGGACTTGGTGGGTTGATACCATTAATTACACAGCTTGGGTACACTTTCTAGCCATTTTTGACCACTCGGGAATGAAAAAAGGGCCAGAAATTCCCCTAAAAGACCACCACAGAAACACTTTAGAAAACTTAATGCTGTGATGCAGCATCAATAACTTTTGAAAATTGGAGAGTTGTGTGAATTTCACAATTTTAGACGATTGGATGACAAATAAAATGCTGTCATCAGATTGAAATGGTTACTATGAGGCCATATCTCATCACACATGAATGCCATTGGGCTCTTTGGATTCACAAGAGTCCCAGCTTTTTAGCAATACCCAATTTATACAAAAAAAGCAAACATAACATACTGTATTTTCATTGCATGCAGAACCAGCGCTATTTAGGACCCAGAAGCTCACTTAGCCTCTGTAGCTAGCTCTGGTATTGCTGTGAAGACTCTGTGGTTCTAATGAGCCCAATTTCATTCAGATATCTTGATGTGAGAGGTCAAGGGACCCGTTTGAAAATAGTCAAGGCCATTTACTTTTGTCAAAAAAGATTGCCGACTTTGGAGCTATGTTACGCCCGCTTCCCAGTTAGCATGACATGCTACATGCAATGGAAAGGCCTGCTCGTCTACTTTCTGTTGAACCAGAAGCTGGTAGCTTACAAGAAGTGATCTCGCGAGAGTTCGTCAGAGATGGACTGCACCGTGAACCCGCCGGTGGGTTTGTGGCGCTAAAGAGGTGAAAGTGCTAATCCCGAAGAATTCACGTTTGGACCACACTTCCCAGAGTTCCAAACAGTGTCGCCTCTGTGACGTCAGTCAGTTCCTTCATCTGAACGTCGAATTGTTGCGGAGTTGAGGACAGAGCGAGTCTGTAGCGTTAGCTCTGCCTCCCCTCTCTGGTGGACCAACCACTGCTGGCTGATGGGAAAACACATCACTAATTGCGCCTCTTGAGATTTTTCCCGGGAATGTCGCCACGACACCCGGTTCTTAAAACTCAGAATACTGCAATGCAACTGCTTTCACCAGTGGAACAGAGGCTCAATCACCTTTGGGTTTCCTCATTCGGCGATAGTGACTAAACAGACATTTATTTAGATGAAAATCTTAGAGATTGTAGCTTTAAGAGACTTTTTTCCCCCCACAAAACATACACTATGTCTGGAATGGCATACTACTGCAGCATACTATTTAGTATGGCAAATTAGTGTTTAATATATCCAAAACCATAGTATGCAAAAGGTACCAAGATGACATTGTACTACGCTGTAATGCGCTGACAGGAAGGGGAACAGCTCTATGGTGATGCAGTATGTCCAAGAAGCCATCAGTCCTCTTCCGATCAGTATTAGATAGATGGGACGATAGAACAAACATGTAGTAGTATGTAGTACGTAGTATGCCTTTCTGGACGCAGCAATACTTTCCTTTCAATAATGAGTTCCTCTATCGCTTCCTGTTTCCTGCATTTCTTCCTCGCGATGATGCGCTTCCTCTTCCTGTGGCTCAGGAATTCCAGAGGAAGTTGTCCCAGCTGACTCCGGAGAAGAAGAGACTGGTGGAGAAAGTCAGCAATATGGCACTTAATCAGCAGCCAGGTTGGTACTGGTGGGTGGAGGGGTGGACTGATCTTCCTCAGTGCGATGAGGATGGCGGGATTGACGACGTAACAGTCTAGCAGGCTCTACTAGGCTTAGTGATTAGGAAGAGGGATCAGTGTACAAGTGATCGATGCCGATCTATAGCACACGCCTGCAGCTTCCACAAATAACAATAAAATATGATGAAATTAATTCTATGCCAGGGAAACCAGGCACATATCACCTGTTGGCTACACTGAGGTTTATGCAGTGATTAATCACAATCACAATATGGTATTTTATGTTTTAGGGTTACTGTGTATATTTTTTTCTGTCTGCAGTGTCGACCGTGTCCACCCTCAAACAGATCGTGACGGAGAAGAATGGAGTGTGTCGCAAACTGAAGGAGCAGGTGGAGACTCTGGAGAGAGAGACTGGAGCCAAACTGGCAGCGATGGACCAGTACAATAGCAATATGCAGGTACGCTCACTCGTAAATGTAATCACATTATCGCAAAATAATTTGGTGCAACATATATGCAACAAATGTTTTTGCATATATGTTGAATTGAATTTTCAAAATTTATTTATTTATATTTATTTATATTTATTTATTTATTTATTTGCTTATTTGCTTATTTATTTATTTATTTATTTAATAAAGTCTTATCTTATATTTTCACAATTATGCCTATATGGGTATCGGAGGAACTGTTTTCTGTCCTGAGACTGTTGTCAACTCATCAAACCATTGATCTAAGAAGGCAATTGAAAAATATACTGGACACAAAATGAAATATTACTTGGACTTCGCTGTGTTTGTAGGTGTAAATCACCAATAACAAATGTGACTGGTGTTTGTATACTATCAACTAGTATTCTACTAGTGTGTGGATCTACGATACTAACTGTTGCTCAAGTACTGCTGGTCTTGCTTTTTCTACCTGTTCTCCTTTCCAATCCCTCTTTCGCTCCTTCCTTCACCACTTCCCAAACCCTCTGTCTCTTGGAAGCTCTCTGCTTGCTTGTCTCCTCTCTATGCTCTGATGGATGGAGGTGCTTCCACCTCTCTCTCTCCCTCTACATCCCTCCCCCTTCTCCCTCTCTCCAGTGTGTGGATGCTCAGGACTCTGGGCTCCAGGCCGCCCTCTGTCTGCTGGCCTGCCTCAGTAACCTCTTCTACCTTCTGAAGGTTCTCTCTTGTCTGGCCCTTCTCTCTTTTTTTTCCTTCTGTTCTCAGTTTTTCTCATTCAGTCTTTGTCAAGTGCTAATCTATAAATTTTACTTTGTGCACGTCCACTTCTCTTATTTTCTTGTGTTTTAAAAAATATATATATCTTCTGGATATTTCTCTTTTACCCTCATATATTTTATAGTGCTGATAAGTATTGTCCCCATATGTGCTCGAAACACATAGTGTGGGGTCATGTATCATGTATGTAGCCCAGCGTGTTTCCATGGTTCCATTAATACATTAGAGGTGTCACCATTATTACATAATCTCCTGATCAAAATTATTATGGTTGACTGCCATAATTTCTTTACTGTATTAAATTGTTAGATTTCCAATCATGTTTCATCAGAATTTTGAGACAATTTTAGAAATGTTGCAATAAATAGAACGGTTTCATCATTTGGGTTGAGGCAAATTAACTGTCTAGACCAATTTTAATGAATTTGTGGTTTTAACAATGACAATCAGTAACTAAAATGTAATGATTGTGACAGCCCTATACAGAAGCATGTCTTTCGTGTTCTTCCTAATGTGTGTGTGTGTGTGTGTGTGTGTGTGTGTGTGTTCATGTTACATGGTTGCATGCGTCTTGAATGTCAGGAACTGAAAGAAAGCCAGAGAAAGCAGCAGGCGGTACTCGAGAACCTACGGAGCATCAAAGATCAAAAACGGCAACAACTGAACCAAAGGAGGGAAGAAGAGGAGAAGAGACGGAAGGAAGAGGAATGGAAAAGACAGGAGGAGGAAAGGAAGCAGAGGCAGGAGGAGGAAACTCAGAGGTACGGTTCACTGTAGATTTTAAAACTTGCTGCAGATAAGAGCCTGTCATCAAAGGAGCTGCATTGCTTCTGTCTGAAAGTCACGTTCCACTCATTTTTATTTTAGTGTTATTTTTGGAATTTTTCCGAGTGAGGTGGAGGGGTTGGAGTTTGGGGGGTGGTGTGGGTCAACAGTTGGTGCCACATAGAAGTGCCTTACACCATCAGAAAGCTGAGACCCTAAGGAATCATTTGAGATGCAGCTTGACACTGTATGTCAATCTTTTCTATCAATTAAAAGGTAATAAACATTATATTTGTAACTTCCCCTGATAAGATTATTAATATTTAGAGTGTAAAGGGGCTTCATGCCTAATGATGCCATTCCTATGCTCAGTTATGTGGGATTAGTTGCTGCAGCAAGTTGTCGATTGATACCATTAATTACCAAGCTTTGGTACACTTTCTAGCCATTTTTGACCATTTGGAAATGGGGAAAAAGGGTCAGGAATCCCCCCAATAGACACCTGAAGACCTCATGACCTTGAAGAACAATTTAGAAAACTTAATGCTGTGATGCAGCATCAATAGCTTTTGAAAATTGGAGATTTGGGTGAATTTGACAATTTAGACGATTGGATGACAAGCTGAAAATGGCTCAGAAAAACCCACTTATCTCCAATGTACCTGGACATCCCATACATTTCCTGAATGGTCTGGGGGTCTAGATTCTGGTTCTAGAGTTTCATGAGGATGTGATTATCCTAGAGGTCACAATAGGTCATTTTATACAGCAAAGTCAAGTTAAATAAAATGCAGTGATCAGATTGAAATGGTTACTATGAGGCCATATTTCATCCAGCATGAATGCAATTGGGCTCTTTGGCTTCACAAGAGTCTCAGCTTTATAGCATTTATAGCTTTAACTGTTTAGGTACCACAGTGTGCAGAAATAGGGAAAAGAAAAAAAGGTGAAGTTAACATCTTTTCACTGCATGTAGAACCGGGTGTCTAGGACCCTGAAGCTAACTTAGCCTGTGTAGTTGTTTAGCTCCGCTATGGCTGTGAAATGGAGGCTCTTGCGGTTCCAATGAGCCCAGTTTCATCCATATGAAAGCATATATGCAGTGAACCCGCACGGCGCTAAAGAGGTTAAGACAAAACTCATTCACCTTAATTGAACACTCACTCTCTCTCTCTCCCTCTGTATGTTGGTATAATGACTCTCGCCCCCTCCCCTCCTGCTAGGCTCATCAAGCTGGAGAAGGAGCGTCAGTGGCAGGAGAAGCTGAGGAAGGACGAGGAGGAGCACCAGAGGAAGCTGCAGGAAGAAAGGGAGGCCAAGCTGAGGGAGGAGGAGAAGGAGGCGCAGGCTCGTCTCCGGGCCGCCAAAGCGCAGGCGGAGCAGGCGGAGCGCAGAGCGAAGGAGGAGGCCGAGAGGAAGAAGAGGGAGGACGAAGACAGGAAGAAACGCGAGGAGGAGGAACGGCACAGACTGGTGGAGAGGAGGAGGCAGGAGGAGGAGAGGAGACGGCTGGAGGAGGAGAGGAGGCAGCTGGAGGAAGAGAGGAGACAACTGGAGGAGGAGAGAAGGGAAGAGGAGAAGAGAAGGCAGAAAGAAGAGGAACGGAAACGCTTGGAGGAGGCCCGGCGAGAGGCCGAGCGGAGGAGAGAGAAGGAAGAGGAGGAGAGGAGGAGACAGAGGGCAGCGGTGGCAGCTGTCAGAGATGCAGAGGAGAGGAGGAAACTGGAGGAG
>OMKR01021752.1:1902-17415 GCA_900302355.1 Cyttopsis rosea | reverse complement strand
GAGGAGAGGAAGAAAAGGGAGGAGGAGGAGAGGAAGAAGAGGGCTGAGGATGAGAGGAGGAAAAGAGAGGAGGATGAGAGGAAGAAGAGGATGGAGGAGGAGAGGAGGAAAAGAGAGGAGGATGAGAGGAAGAAGAGGATGGAGGATGAGAGGAGGAAGAGGGAGGAGGAGGAGAGGAAGAAGAGGATGGAGGATGAGAGGAGGAAGAGGATGGAGGAGGATGAGAGGAAGAAGAGGATGGAGGAGGAGAGGAGGAAAAGAGAGGAGGAGGAGAGAAAGAGGAAAGAGGAAGATGAGAGGAAGAAAGGAGAGGAGGAGAGGAGGAGAAAGGAGGAGGCGTCCCACCAGCAGCAGCCCAGCGGAGGAGGGAAGCTGGACATTCAGGAAAAACTCACCGCTCTGCTGAGGGGGCTGGAGGAGCGCAAGGGTGAGGCGCACGCATGCTCACACACTCACTCACTCACTCACTCACTCACACACACACAGAAGTTTTCTCATCTACTTTTTAATTGTAGGCGGCCTTCAGCCGAGGGCATCGCAGCACAGGAAGTCCGCTGCACTCACTTCCTTCAAAGCACTGTACCCGTTCAGTGCCAGAAACCAAGACGAGCTCAGCTTCAACACCGATGATGTCATTGAGGTGAGAATGTTTAGAGATTTTGCTTAGAGCGTGAAAACATTTCACACTGGGATTAAAAAGACAGTATTAATTTGATAGGATACACCAAAGATCTTGACATGGTGAGACTGGTGGCATTTCCTTTTCATGAAATGCCTCTATCCTCTCTCTCTCTATCTCGCCTTCTGTTTTACCACTCCCTCTCTCATTCCGTGCCAGGTGGATGAAACAACGGAGCGTGAGCAGGGCTGGCTGTGTGGCAGCAGTCAGGGCAACATGGGCTGGTTCCCAGAGAGCTACGTAGAGAGAGTGAGCGCACCAGACACCGCCGGACACCCTGCTGCCACAAGCGGCCCCAAAGTGGCCCTCAAATCACAGCTTTCCAACACCGCAGCGATACATAGTAGCCTAGAGGCAGCCATGGCAGCGGGAACAAAGTCGGCCTTTACACCGACGCATTCTCCCAACCCCGCGCCCTCCGAGACCCATGGACAGGTAAGATGTTAGAAAGCAGTGTAGACTTACTTCCTGAACAGTAGGAGCAAGCTGGCACGTTTCTGTGATCTTAGCTTGGCTCTGACTGTTCAGGGTATTGGTTTATTTTGTTTGTTGTACACATGCAGCAGTTTATAACTGACTAATATGCTAAAAGGGACCACCACATGCAACAGGTCTTATTACTGCTGGTTCCATTCCTCCTGCCTATTACATGAGTATTAATGTTTTAATTCAATTTAGTTCTTATTTAATTACACCCCAAATATAAAAATTGCGGTTAACTTTTGCATTTTGAACCATTTAGACGCTTAAACACACATGTCTTTCTCTTCTTCCTTCCCTGAAAAGGCTACGTGTCTGTTTTTGCAGCTCACATAGCCTTTTAAACTAATGTTTATAAAAAAAAATCTCTTGTGGGCTGCATCCGGTCCATGGGCCTCGTGTTTGACACCCCTGCCCTAAACCTAAACTATTCTCTCCCCCTGTCTAGGTGGTTGGCAACCTGCTGGCCCAGGCTCTGTGTTCCTGGACAGCAAAGACAGAAAGTCACCTGAACTTCAGCAAGGATGATGTGATCCATGTGCTCGAGAAGCAGGACAGCTGGTGGCTGGGAGAGCTGAACGGTGCGCAGGGCTGGTTCCCCAAGACGTACGTGGCGCTGCTGGGGGAAGACGAGAACGCAGAGTAAGACCTCACGCATGTCTCACTATTCTGATGTGTGTTATTGACTTACATTGTCAGCTGAAGTCGTGAGGAGAAGTGATGTCTGTCCATCCATCACTTGGCAGATGTTTTCATGGCATGATTTGAATTGTTCTAATTAGTATGGTGATTGGAGGCAGAATGAAACCAGCATTTGTCATCACTCTTTCAACATGTTTGAATGAGTAGATTAGGCCACAAGGATAGGGGCCTTTTGACACACTTTAAATCTTGCACATAACTACATAAGCATAGCAGTTTTCTTCCCTCATCTAGCACTATAATTTGTGCAGATAGATGATGTTTTTGACATCGGGGTTATCTCGGGGCCAACATTCACTCACATGGTAATGAAACCTTAATTTGCATGATTGTGTGTTTATTCGGCCCTCTGTGCCTACACTCATGCCCAGAAGGTTGGTGGCAAATATGCTGCCATTTAAAGGATGGAAGCCACAGATGCAAATCTATGTTAATTGTTTCACTCGCTCAATTCAATTGGGAGACTTTCAATGGTCAAGCAGTCAGTTTTGGTGCACATATTATAGCATAATTATACCAACATTATATACTAGAGGATGTTTTCACTGCAAACTATTGTAGTATGTAGAGAGACCTTCAACTGGAATGAAGGAAACTTGGTTATAGTTTGTTTGTTTACTGTGAACTGTGGAAGGGAAATATAATTAATTTTCTCTACTATGATCAATGACCTTAAATATGGTAATCAAAAATACTGTGTGTTTCCAGTCCCTTGGGCTCCACTCCTGATGGAGCAGAGTCCAGCAATGGTCAGCTGTTAGAAGGTAAGATGGCCTCTCTAATATCGACACAGTAATTGCTTGTCCTCATTTATAAACACTTTATCCTCCAAAGTGTATTTTCCTACTAGATTTCTTTCAGTATGTCTTGGTGCTAGTGTGTCCAACACTTTGACCCACAATGCCACCTAGAGGTATTTGGAGGGTATTTTCTCTGTTCAATAATGCAATTCAGACAATGAGCTGTCATTGTAATATTTGAGAGGAAATTCTCACTTCTTCTGTATTTTACATTTTTCATAATTTCTCCACAGAATATGTGGCGTTGTACACATACGAGTCTCCAGAGCCCAGCGATCTGACGTTTAGTGTGGGTGATGTGATCTTGGTGAGCCAGAGAGAGGGAGAGTGGTGGAACGGTTCCATCGGTGACCGCAGAGGGGTTTTCCCCAGCAACTATGTCAAACCCAAAGAGGCTGATGTAAGCGACACAAACACTCCTATACATGCATTCACATACCGCTTCCTGCCCTTCACTCATACAATCACTTCTCATCCTGTTTTAATGGGTGAATAAACACATCACACACACTATCAAATGTCTTTGTAATGACACAATTGGTGTTGTTTCAGGCATCCAGCATCTCAGGCAAGAAGAAACCTGGTAAGCTCAACCTCTATTCTACTGTTCTTCCTTAAAGCCCTCATTTGTCTTTGGACATCCTTCTTTCTCTCACAGCCATTTGCACACAACTAGGGCTGCACAATGTATCGTCCTTTCACAGTCATTCAAATATGAATATGCACAATATACAGAGCTCTAAAGGGCTGTGATATTATTAATAATGACGTTATCACTCATTACCATCTACACTCTGCATGCCTTCCAATTTATCCAATCAGATGTTCTTTCAAGCATGTCATATAAACTAAATGGAACAACTATAGATAGTGTAACACGTGTAAAGAGTTAACTAAAACAAACAAAACAAATGGTTTGAATGAACAATTGAACACAAAAGAGTATGAACACACACAGAGATCTGAAAAATGGGAACTAAGCGTGATGTGTGGAGGTACTTTGTTCATAAGAGATGACATCACACTAAACCTCTTAAGCTCCAGGCCCATTTCTTGGGTTCCGAGTGAGGTGGAGGGGTTGGAGTAGTTAGTGCCACATACAAGTGCCTTACACCTTCAGAAGGCTGAGACCCTAAGAAATCATTTGAGATGCAGCTTGACACTGTATGTCAATCTTCTGTCAATTAAAAGGTAATAATATTATCACCTTATTATATTTGTAATTGCACCTTATACCTGGACATCCTGATCTGGGTCTAGAGTTTCATGAGGCTGCGATTATCCTCGAGGTCACAATAGGTCATTTTATACAGTAAGATCAAGTTTTTAAAAAATCAGTTTGAAAATTGTCAAGCCAAGTCAAGATTGCAGACTTGGGAGCTACGTGATACTGGAAGCGTGAAAACTTAAACCTTAAAAACTGATCTTGCGAGAGTTCTTCAAACACAGACTGGGCGGCTCCACAGTGCAGGTGCTTAAGAGGTGAAGTAAGAGGAATTGTTGGGTGCAACAAAAGGAAACCGACACCTCAAATCCACCACAGGGAGTTACATGATGAAGATTTGTCAAAAAGGGTTTAAATGAGTGCTGTTGGCACCCCTCCAGATTCACACTATTTTCAAGTTTCTATTTGCAAAATATGTTGAGAAATTTCAGACGTCTGTGGAATCAGAACTGAATCAATGTGAATACCTTGTGAGTACGATTGATCTCTGCTGTAGTAGGACATCAGAACCCATAGCGGCCTCTCTGTGGACTTTAAAATGAGAAGTGTCAGTTGTTCCTTTTAACAGAGGGGAACTGTTGCTCTGGGCTTGCAAGAGTCAAACTGGAGCTCGTATGAACTTGTCTCTATTACAATCAACACACTGAGGCCTCCAAACTTGATGACTAATCAGTAGTAGCCTTTTGCAGCACACCTTATAATGAAATGCAATATGCTCAATATACTATATTCAAAATTTCTAATGGTCACAATTAAAATTTTCATCCCACTTCCACATATCATCATCATCATCATCACAACCTACATACTCTTCATTGTGCAAGTGTTTTGTGTTTGTTCTTCCTCTCTGTGTCTCCATGTGCCCATCTGACTTTCTTTTTTACACAGAGATCGCCCAGGTGACCAAAGATTATAACTCCACTGGGCCTGAGCAGCTGAACCTGGCCCCTGGCCAGCTCATCCTCATCCTCAGTAGGAGCACCTCTGCGTGGTGGCTTGGGGAACTACAGGTCAGTATTTCTTTCCAATGTGTTGTGTCCAAGCATTCACTCTAATTTGTAAAAGGGATATTTATATATGACAGCGGAGATGGACACAAATGAAACAGTGGTCAAATTCTAATGTTACAACAAAAAATATTTGCTGTTGATGTCAGATAATGTTCAGCTAATGAAAACAGGAAGGCCCGAATAGCACAGCGCATGGTTGGAGCATTCTGCTGAGCGACTGCTTCAGAGGAACACATGAACGCTGGTCAGAGCAGGTTCTGTTTCAGGTCGCCCTCGACATTAGGCTAGGGATCTTTCTCTCTCTCTCTGCACTGCTCTTACGATCTGTGAGTTGTCACAAACAAGTTAGTTGTGAGTTAGGAATAGTACTAACATTTTAATTATGCTCTGCACGTGTGATTTTGGCATGTAGGCCCGTGGTAAGAAGCGGCAGAAGGGCTGGTTCCCTGCTTCTCATGTTAAAATACTGGGATCAAACAGCGGCAAATCTACACCTGCACCCCAGCCAGGTAACTCTCACACACATAGGTACATCCACTCTGAGACTTTCACCCACAAATGTGTACATATATCTTCATTAAAGCTGGACATCACAAACCAATGTGGCATGTGGCAGTAGCATACATGTTTCTAAGGACTCTCTTATCTCCATCCTCTCACAGTGTGTCAGGTGATCGCTGTTTACGATTACACCGCAGCCAACGGGGACGAGATGAGCTTTTCCAAAGGTCAGCTGATCAACGTCCTGGACAAAAATAACCCTGATTGGTGGAAGGGAGAGCTGCACGGCGTCACAGGCCTGTTCCCAACAAATTACGTCAAGATGACCACGCTGGAGGCCGACCCCAGCCAGCAGTGTAAGTAAAATGTCTGCAGAACAGCCATGTGAGTAAACATCTGTCCTAGATATTAGGTCTCCTTCCTGACTCGAATCCATTGCGAATATGAGTGACATGAAAATGTAAAATCATGTGACACTTGTGTGTCACTTAAAATGGTTTCCCTCTGAAAAGGATCCAGCGAGTGCTACAACTTGCCTTGGTACTTACGATAGGACTCCAAATACAGTCAATAAAAGTTTGTTGCCTTATATATGTAAACATTTGCTTCTCTTTTAAAATAAGCATTGTCTATACTTGTTTAAACATACTTTTCTATTCTTTTCTTTGGTTTTATGCCAGAGCTTTAGCTACAGGTCTTTGTGTAGCTCATTGAAATGTGGCCTCGTTTAGTCTCCTTCCGGGTCCTTGGACCTGGCTTTATCCTTCATCAGTCTGCTTATCTTTACACACCTTTTCCAATGTGTTCCACCATCTCTCCATCTATCCAGTTGTCCATCCATCCATCTCTTGTTACTGACCATTCCTTATTCTTTTCCCTGTTCTTTCCCCGTTCCCCCTTTTTCCTCCCTCTTTCTACCTCCTTTGCTCTTTTTTCTTTGCCTTTCCTTTCTTTCTTCCTCTAGGGTGCTAGAAAGTTCTCCTCCTCCCTCTCTTCCTCCTGTTCTCCTGGCTTCAGAGAGACCCACTATCACACTGCTCTGGGGGGGTGGGGGTTGTTCTTGAGACTCCGCCTCCTCCCTTCTAACTCCACCCACTGTTCTAGGATTACGCCGTGTGCCTGAGTGATGTGAGGAAAAAATAAATAAACAACAGGAAAAAAATGATGGACAGACCAATAAAAATGAAATCTGAAGCTGTGTCAACTGCAAGTATACGTAAAATTTAAACAACTAATTATTGAGAGTGACTAAATGTTTCACATTGCCCCTGAAGCCTCAGTGATTCCACATTTGAATGTGGGCTGAAAGGCGTGAATCACTGCTGGGCTGAGCCTCTGAAGCAGAGGGATGGTGGGTCTCTTAGTGGCTGGCACCGCTTGTCTTTCCTCCTTTTATGCTTCCTCTCATCCTTACTTTTCTCCTTTTATTTCACACTCTCCTCCTCTGTGTTTTTTTCCTTCTTCACCTCCATTTCTGCATCTCATTTGCCCTTTATTTCCATCTCTTTTCTGCTTAGATTATCTTATTTTATCCTCTTAATATTGAGTGTTCCGCTCACGTAGAGCCCACTATTTCTCTTTGACTCTGCTCAATATTAAGTTTGCTGTTGCTACTGAGAGTTTCAGTGCTGCCAAAAGGAGAGACTACACAGAATGGTCTCAGGGCCTTTCTAGGCTGTTGTCCAACATCCTTAAACGTGCACACAAAATGAAGAGCATGAAGCCATCAGGTTAAACATTTGTGAGGATAAACCGATGCTGCAGTTGTGGTTCTGAGATGAGGTGGACAAGGGTTTCCCTCAACATGGCTTACTTAAAAAAAAAACAATGACTTGAACCAATGCACCATTGCCTATAGCAATTTAATTTCCTTTGTGAAACTACTGCACCTTAATTTAAAGTGTATGCTGCTGATGTGTGTGGGCGCCTGTGTGCGTGTGTGTGTGTGTGTGTGAGAGTGGACTGGGAATGGTTCTGCAGGAAACGCTGAGGCATTTGAGCAATTTGTGGATAGAGATGAGAAAATGAAGTGGAATAAAGTATAATGAAAGTATCTCAAAATATGCAAAATGGCCCATTCATATTTCCTTAATATGACACAGTTTCATTCATTCAGTCTATCATGGCATTCAGGCCAGTGAGGAAACCTGTTCTATGCAAACCATCAATTCTCAGGCAGTAGCTTCATGACTACTTTGCTTCTTATAAAATGTAAAGATTCTAATAGTTTGATTGCCATTGCTTACCACTTCAGAAGTAGCCTTCGGTGCAAATACAAACAATGGTTTAAAAATGTTCCCACAGGAAACAATAATACACTGCTACAACAACTTATCTCATATGAATTTTAAAATATTTTAAATGCCTGTACCTCACAACTATTTTCAGAGATGTATCTACTATATTTTCTGGAGTGAAATGAAGCATTAAAGGTTAATGTAAACACAAAACTCTGTCTTTTTCTTGTTGCTGTCGATAAAGGAATCTTCAATGGAATGTTCACCGGTGTGTGTCGCTGTTTGTTTTCAATGCACACAACACGGGGAGATCGACGTCTGCGCTCAGGGCTCTTCACTCTTCTGCACTAAAAACTTTGAAGCAAGTAAAATACATTTTCTTGCCTCTGTTGATTTGGTTTCGCTCTACGAAATGCCTTTGCTTACTACATGGAAATCTATTTGGAAAAATATATTCTATAGGCACCAGACATACAATAATACACAGGATCTGATGTTAAATCCCTTGTTCTGATAATTCAGCGCTTCCATAATGGGGGCTTATCAAACTGTCGCTGTGCACTTTCCTCTGACAAACGGCTGCAACACCAAGATGAAAACCACGACGTTTGATAACCCAAAATGGTTGAAAGGTGTTATTTTGTAATCTGAAAGGATTTGTAATACCAACACACGCTATCCCGAGCGTCTGGTATTTGGTGGGATTCTACAGTAATTCAGGGAGGAGGGGTTTGGCACTATTTTGCAAATGGTCAATTTGGGAGCTACAGAAATGACTATAGTCCTGATGATTGTATTATCTTAACTGAGTCGAGTTGTTTAAAGGAACTTCATCCCTTCTCTTCGTGTGTAACGGCTGGAGGAAAATGGTGAATCTCCCATCCTGTTTTTGGTCCAAACAGATTTGGCAGCTCAGGCTTAGAAAGGGTTGCGTCTCTGTTTGGATACCACACAGGACAACGACACAGGAAAGGACGAGATGAGAGGAATGAAACGGTGACAGACAGAAACTGTGAAAAAGGTGTAGAGAGAGAAGACGAGGCAGGGGATGGGTTCAGAGAGCCAGTGCAGGTTTCAGTTTCTAAACCTGTGGGATGAGACGGACAGAGAAGAAAAGAAGGAAGACAGTGAAGTGGTGTGTAGTGCTCCAAATGGGCTCTTTGCACAAGGTAAGCATGGTGTGTATTATCTGGAGGGCAGGCATGTTTTCTCATACACACGCACATGCACGCGCACCAAATTTCCGTTCTCTAAATGGGTGCTTTCTTGATATCCCGCTGCTCTGTACTCCATAGTGTCTATTCTGTGGTTAAGTGTTTGACTGAGGTAGGTTTGAATTTGAGCAATGGGAAGGTTGAGCTATTATCCCCTTTTTCAGGCTGAACTTCTTCCTCTAGTCTATTCAACTTCCTCCGTCTCCACTTGCATCCGGTATCATAACGGACGCCAAGCTTCAGTTCATGTGGGAGAGAGCGGTGGAGAAGGGAATCGGAGTTGAAAGGATGGGACGAGTTAGAAATGGCGATACCGTACATCGGTATCGGCCGGTATTCGCCTTGTTGACTGCCATCAGTGGCTGATGTTTATCCAGTGTTTCCCGCACGTAGACTTTACTTGGGTGGGGCCGCCCAGGTATATCAACGGCCATTTTACCATTTTTTATTTAAACTTTTTTTTATCTGTCCGAAAGAACGACGCCATCCGCGATGCATTAACCAGTCGACTCGTTCTGTGGTATTACGTTAGAAGATACGTACACGGCTCGCTGGTTCAGAAGCGCTCCGAGCGGGAAGTGAACTTGGAAAACATTGGCATCGGCGTTGGCTAGCGGCCAAATTGTGGCCACTACGCTGACAGAGAGCAGTGTGGAGTTTTGGTTTGAAGAACGTCAGAACGAAGGGACCGTATCAGTGTTCTCCTTTCTGCCTCTGTCTTCCAGGGTGCGCCAACCTGACCAGCCTGGACTCCCTGAGCCCACAGGAGAGGAAGAGGCAGGGCTACATCCATGAACTGATAGAGACGGAGGAAAAATACGTGGAGGACCTGCAGATTGTCCTGGAGGTAACCTATTTATCGTGTATATCGGCGACATAAAAAAAACATAGGCTTCCAAAAATATAATCACTTATTACATTTATGTATTTATTGTATTATTGCTATACCTAAGCAATGCGAAGAAAAAGGCATACTGTAATTATGCAATATTCATAGATCACTATGTTTCCATGTTAGAAAGAAGCAAATCATCTCAACAGTCCCAGCTTCCAAATAAACAAAGTGAAACAATGCATGTGTGTCTCCTTATCATAATGGGTGGGCACGTTTCTCTGTGTGTTGATCTTGGGGTCCAGGTGTTCCATAAGCCCATGTCTGAGTCGGGCCGTTTGACTGAAGCAGAGATGGCGATGATCTTCGTCAACTGGAAGGAGCTGATTGCCTGCAACACTAAACTACTCAAGTAAGTGACGGGGAGATAAATGAATAAAAGAAAAATGTGCCATAATGGATACTGAGGAAAGATACACCTTTGAGTATATGAAGTACTGTATTTAACTCGATGTTGGTGTGTGTAGAGCCCTGCGTGTGCGTAAGAAGACAGGTGGTGAGAACATGCCGGTGCCGGTGATCGGAGACATCCTGGCCTCGGAGCTGGCTCACATGCAGCCCTACATCCGCTTCTGCTCCTGTCAGATCAACGGAGCCGCTCTGCTGCAGACCCGCACCGACAACCAGGCCGAGTTCAAGGAGTTTCTCAAGGTAGGAGGACGGAGAAACTGGGTGAGGGAGGGAGGGAGAGAGAGAAGGTCCGGCAGAGGGAGGCGCCAGGGAGAAGGAAGGATGGAAAAAGGAAGGAACCAACAGGAGGATGGCAAAAAAAGAGTGCAGTGGATGGAGAGTACAGAAGAGAGGGAGGAGTTGGAATATGGATGAAATGTTAGTGTGAGGGGAGGAATACAAGCGGTAACAGAAGAATTAACGATAAGATACAGTTTGGAGAAAACAAAACTGAAAATGTGTGTTTTTACAAGTGCATTGTGCTTGTTGTTCTGAGCTTTGGTGCAGAGAGTCGTCCTGTATATGTGGAGCAAATATATTGTGATAAGATTTCTTTATGGGGGTGTTTTTGAATGATTTGTTTTTAAAGAAAATTTTCCCAATCAGAAAATCGCCACAGACTACAGGTGTAAAGGAATGCCGCTCTCCAGTTTTCTACTGAAACCCATGCAGAGGATCACTCGCTACCCACTGCACATCAAGAATGTAAGACGACAGCTATTCTGGAAGCAAAGCAGAATGAAGTCAATTCCGTTTCCTTCTTTTTTTCTGTCCGTGTTCCAAACATATGTGTCAATATCTTTTTATGTAAACGGCTTTGTGTTTGTGTCTAGATTCTGGAGAGCACGGCAGAGGGCCACTTGGACCGGGATCAGCTGAAGGAGGCTCAGGAGAGAGCTGAGGAGCTCTGTCAACAGGTTCATTCTCCCATCCCCTCTGTGATCACTTCTTCCAGTTATTTAATTTGTCAAGCTGTTGATGTGCCGAGCTGTCACCCAAAGGCTTATACTTTCTGTCGACCAGGTGAACGAGGGAGTGAGGGAGAAGGAGAACTCTGACAGACTGGAGTGGATCCAGAGCCACGTCCAGTGTGAGGGAATCACCGAGGTACAACACCAACGGAATCACTGTCGCATCACTAGAATGAGACTGTTTTTGAGTAACAAAGTCTCTATTGTTTGAATGTTTTTCATAAAAATTACATTTTTGAAATCATCTCTCATCATATCTCATATCAGTTGTTTCAAATGAATCCTTCACAGTAGAAAAGGTATAAAAATATGACACACTCACGCGATACATAAAATAAACAGACAAAAGTGTCCTATGGATAACATTCTTCATACATAACTTAATGATCATCACCATCCTGAATATGAATTTCAAGTTGAAGTCACTACACAGAGAACACGGAAACAGCTCTGCCTTCCACCTACAAATGGTAAATAAAGTAGCAACTCTCATTCTTTCCAACAGAACCTGGTTTTTAATTCCCTGACAAACTGCCTCGGCCCCAGGAAACTTCTCCACAGTGGCAAGGTGAGCTCCGCTCACCTCCAAATTAAGTTGTTTTTCCTATTTTTCTTTTTCTTTTTCATGAACTTCAGTATTTTATATATATTTCTAGCCGATGCAACGAATAACATTTTCTGTCTCTTACCTCCCGGCTTTTGGTCCAGATGTACAAGGCCAAGAGCAACAAGGAGCTGTGGGCCTTCCTCTTCAACGACTTCCTGCTCTTGACTCACGCCTCCAAGCAGTTCAGCTCCTCTGGGCCTGACAAACTGTTCAGCAACAAGAACAACACACAGCTCAAGATGTATAAACCGGTGAGTCAGACGCACACACACAAAACATCGATTTTACTTTTCTAGTTTTTTTTGCCTGGACACCTCAACCGGCGTCCCTGTGATGTGTGTGTTCTCTCTCCTCTAGCCGGTGTTTCTGAATGAAGTTCTGGTGAAGCTGCCAGATCCTTCGAGTGACGAGCCGGTCTTCCACATCTCGCACATTGACAGAGTCTACATCCTCAAGACGGAGAACATCAACGAGCGGTAAACACACACACACACACACACACACACACACATATAAAGTCTCTTACTCTTGGCAAACAAAGCTAATTTAGACTAGTACTGAAACAGTTTTAAACGGCTTGATGTGTGTATACATGTGCAGTACGGCCTGGGTTCAGAAGATCAAGGCTGCATCAGAGGACTTCATCGAGACCGAAAAGAAGAAACGGGAGAAGGCCTATCAGGGTTTGTACCTCCCTACACACACCGATTTGTACCATCTGAGGCGATGACGTCCGTTGTTAAAACCGTCTCCTCTGTCGTTTCTCTGCTTTCAGCTCGTTCTATGAAGGCCAGTAGCATCGGCAGGCTACTCGTCACCATCTTGGAGGCGACGGAGCTCAAGGCCTGCAAGCACAACGGTGAGCTCGGCATGAGAGGCCGGTTTAGCGCATCCCTGTCATTCTTCAGGCTGTGGCGGTTTGTCAAGATGTTTGAATGATGGTCCCCAGGTAAAAGTAACCCGTACTGCGAGGTGACCATGGGAGCCCAGATCTACACGTCGAGGACGCTCAACGACACTCTGAACCCCAAATGGAACTTCAACTGTCAGTTCCACATCAAGGATCTGTACCAGGACGTCCTCTGCATCACCATCTTTGAAAGGGACCAATTCTCACCTGACGGTCAGTTTGACCAGATATCGGGCTTCCCTGCTGAATTCTCTGTAACATAACTAAGTGGTGAAAGCATTAAAGCCATGCTTTATTTTGAGTAAATAGAAGTATTTCTTCTGTATTGTGACTAACAATAATTCCATCATCATGTCAGAAGTTGTTCCAGCTCTCTCCGCTCCTTTTCTTCTCTCTCTCTGCTCCTTTCCCACTCGCACCGAGACCCGTAGAACCACGGCAATGTTCCGTGTCGGCGTAATGTGGGAACGGGAACGTAAATCTCCCCGCTCTCGACCTCGTATCATGTGTGTCATTTGAAACAAATAGCCAGTACAGGAGGAATGATTACAGTGAGGAAAACCTCTTTCACTGTTCAGAAAGGATAGAATGCAAAAAAAAGAAAAAGGATTTGAATGCAGCTATTGTTTGACTTGAGTAGTAATACCCAGCCCTAGTCTTATTCTTTTTGAAAACCAATGTGTTCGGCCCCTGTATTTGCTGTGAGGTGCTTACAACCCCCTTCTTCTTCTACCTCTATCCCTCCCTCCCTTGCTCCTCTGTCTACTAGACTTCCTGGGTCGCACAGAGGTTCCCGTGGCGACCATAAAGAAAGAGCTGGAGAACAAGGGCGCGGCGACGCGCCGTCTCCTGCTCCACGAGGTTCCGACAGGGGAGGTGTGGGTGCGGCTCGACCTGCAGCTCTTCAGCAAATAGCCACGAAAGGAACGAACACCGACAAACGGCTCTTCGGGGCGGCGTCCACGTGCGAGACACGCGTCACACCGTCATCACGCCTTAATACGAAACGTACACCAGCGATACCTCTTGCAACCTCCCTTAAAGCCGCTGGATAGAAACCGGGGCCTTTGTGGAATCATGTAGACCCAGCAGCAGGAGCCAGGTGTTGGTGGAGCAGGGGTCCTTTAAACCACAGCAAAACATTTTCACTCCCAAAGAGTGGAAACGCTTTTTAGTCTTGTTTCTGGTGTCTATGCACGAAACACATTGAGGAATTAGTTTGAATTTCTTTGCCAATCCCTGGGTGAGAAGCTAGAGTTCTCATGTGGATTCTGGGTTGACAAGGTAAACAGCACCAGCAGTACATTGAGACTAATGGACCGATGTGTTTAGAAGATCAGAACAGAACTAGAAAACGATGCAAATCCAAAAGCAATAACTATTCCACCGATTATTTCTGCTCTCAGCACCAGCAAGCCTTCCGATGTCTCCATACTGTAACATGTTTAAAGTTCTGTGCTATCGGTTTAGACACGTCTGCTCAACTGTAGATGGAAAGATTCTTTTGGGGGTTTTTTTTGGGACGTGATTTCAAATTCAGTTCCCTGCGTTGTGCCCCATGGCATCATGTCCTAAAGTGTATAGCAACTCTCTTTTAGTTCCAGATAAGCAGCAACTTGGCCTTTTCAGAACTTAACTGCAGCAGCATGAGAGAGTTTACACCTGTTGGGTAGAAGATCTCAGGATGTTCTGGCTTTGAAGTCTTTATCACTGTAATCATATGCAACGCTTATTCGGACGCTGTGTGTGTGTGTGTGTGTGTGCGCGCGTGCGTGCTTATAGATTTGTATGAAATACCTTCAGCGCAGGGTTCCTGAGATGCTGCAGTTGGTGTTTATAATTATAAAACCTAGTTGAATCCAAATGTTATTTAAGTCCTTTAAAATGTGTTTAAGAGTCGTTCTTCTAGACGACGGAACCAAGGGAAATAACTTCCAAGGTGGACTCTGGGCCGAGCTTGCACCCAGAGCCAGCGAAAGGTGTTTCATTCAGGTTCAATTTGACGTGTGAAGTGTGGATTTAACAGAATCTTAATCCACCCTAACGCCCCCACATCTAGTAAACAGTTCTGCTTTCCCTCCCTTCTTTTGATGGTTCAGCCAAATACCTTTCACTCACTTTTTATTTTAATTTGTTTTAAACAAGATTTGGGAATATTTAGGGAATTATTTGGGAACATTTGGGGCGATGCAGATAAGCAGCTTTGCCAACAATGACAAAGCAGTATTTTTTTTTTCATGTTCGTTATTCTGTTTTTATGTCACTATTATTCAGTTTAGTTCCTCTGGAACCTCCAGATAGAGTCAACGCTCTCTCTGCATCGTCTCAATAAGAAGCTTATCTGGGCCTTGAAATCCGCTGTGTTCACCGCGTAGAAGCTCCTTTTGGTTAAGTTGTCTTTTTATTTGGCTTTCTTTAAGCTCTTCCCTGCAGGTAGTCTCCTATATTTAGCTCTAGCTGATGTTTTAACTCGCTGTCTGACTATTGACAACTGGCAAGGAAAAGATTGTTTTTATTTATGTTTTAATTTATGCGCGTGGGACTATCCAAAGTGTTGAAATGACCCAACTGGTGGCATCTTGGATGCCGGTTTGCTTTCCGTCTTCGGTCCTTCGTATTCCTCCAACCGGAATGCCGGGGTCCTCCGCGCGCCGCGGTGCTGCTGCGTAAAGCCCGGGACCTCGGCGGCGCCGTAGACGAGGACGCGCGCGAATCCGTCGGCCTGCCGTCTCCTCCCCTTTCACTCAGCACCTGTTTTAACAAAAATCTGTTTTTATTGCTTTGTGGATCGAAATTGACTTGTATAAACTTTATTTGTTTTTGTTATGCCCCCCC
>OMKR01021689.1:1874-17818 GCA_900302355.1 Cyttopsis rosea | reverse complement strand
CTAATATTTAAATTTGTTTGATGATCTGAAACATTTAAGTGTGACAAACATGCAAAAAAATAAGAAATCAGGAAGGGGGCAAACACTTTTTCACACCACTGTATATAGATATTATTTTGTTTTTTTGTAATGATTGCAATTTATTTTAGAACAGCAAGTACCATATACATATAATAGAAAGGTATATTTGCACTTAAAAGTTAAAGAGACTTTCATTTGAAGTTTGAACTGGACATTTCTATGTTAGTTGTGTCCTACTAAAACTCAGTGATTTACAGATTCCATTATACTGAAACTTGCTGACAGCCCCATATTCTATTTTACTGGAACTCAGTCACAATTTTATGTTCTATTTTATTGGAACTCTGTGACAGTTTCATGCTCCATAGTGAATAATGAACAATAATAAACACACAGTGTCAAAATCAGCAATCTCACTATTGTGGTAACTGAACATTGCAGTATTATTAAAAGTACTTGTATCGGTACTTGGTATCGGCAAGTACCCAAAAGTGAGTACTTCGGTCTTAAAAAATTGGTATCGGTGCATCCCTACTCACAACTGAAGAAGTTCAAAGGTACATAAGCCTTGTTACCCTTCTCCCAAACATCAAACTATTAAAATAACTTATTGCTTATTCTTTTACATTAAAAAAAATTGCGGTAAAACGGGCACCGCCATCTAGTGAAGGTGATCACTAAGCGTATTAGTATCAAATATTTGGGCCGGCACCTATGCATACATCTCTTTTTGCAACATCCATGTGCCTTTGCTGTGGCGAGAGCGATCTCCTTCTAGAGTGACTAGGTGTGTAATAAGGACTGCAAACAATGTGAATGAAGTAATTAATTCAAACACAAAAACTACCGTCTTACATACTCACGCACGCTTATTTTGTGGCCATTTGATCTCATCAGCTCATCTTGTCCCTTCCATGCTTTCTTGATGACACTCCATTGGCCAGTGCAAACTAGAGGTTGCTATGAGGATTAAATCTATGAATTAAAAACAAGATTGAGGAATAGCATCCAGATATTAGCCTTTAGTTGGTGCTATTTTTGATATTGCATAATTTAGCCTGAAGTTAAGTGAGCGTGGTTATAGACATTCTCTTTTCTGTAAATTGGTGTTCATTTTTGTAGACATGACTCGGTAGACTGATGTGTTTATATGGTGAAGGGGTCTTTCAAGAAACCAACATGCCATTGCCTTGACAGATACAAGAGACTGGATTTAGCCATCCCAGTGGCTAAACGCATTACACTCAGTCTTTCATACAGAAGTCCTCTAGGAGACTGGGTGTGTTATTGTGTGCCTTTCTGTTTTCCCTAGAGCTGCATTGATGGTTTCATTTCTGAACTGGAGCTGGCATTTGTCCCCATTCTCCGGTTGAGAGCCGAGCACCAGGCTCTTTACTGTATTAGATTGTATTGGATAATTATCAAATTGACCGCAGTACGTTTATCAAAGGACAGGGTCACAGCAATGAAACTAGCAAAGGAAGATAAATGCAGGTTGTGGCTTCAGTGTTGAATATTTCAAACTCGTCCTTGTCTTCACATTATCATCATGGCGGGTGAGAGCTGGCGTATTCCCACATTTTCATCATTGTAGGGTAGTGTGGCCTAAATCTGATGCCACATTTTGTTTAAATAAATTATGTTTGATATGGCTGGTTTGTTGAGTTATAAAATGTATATATCAATTCTAATGTATAGAATTTGCACTATATTACCTAGTCTCTCCTCCATACTAAATAATGAGACGTCCTCTAAAGAGCACTGAAAATTTTCAGCCAAGATTTGGCTCTGGCCCTATTCGCAAAGCTGCTGAGAGCAACTTCTACTAAGGAGACCTTAAGGGAGGAGACCGGACGTACATTGACCTTGATGCGATGGGTGAGGTGGTATTTAATTAACGTGCATACTTACTATGCCCACAGTGATTGGTTGATAGGGGACCAGTCTGCATCTGCAAACTGCTTATAAGAATGCAACACAAGGTACAAATCATGTTGCCATATTCAAATAAAGATTTCTTATGTAAGTGTTGCTGGTTTTATATATTTTAAAAATAAATACTAACTGTCATGTATCTGCTCGGTGTTAACCTCTTACATATCTATCTCAGAAAATAATTGGCGGGGATATGCATTTAAACAGCCTTTTAATTAGTAGTCTTAAATAACCATGGCTGACACCAACAAGCTTGACATTACATTGCCCTGCATATGCAAATCAAAACAAAACTGGATGCAAAAATCTCTTCACAAACTAAGAAAGGAGCATGGGAACGCAGTTCCATATAAATGCAGCTTTCTCACATGAGAGGAGTATGGGGACAAATCTGATATTTTTTGCAGAGATTGCAGAATTCTCTTTAACCTCTTTAAGGCATCCTATTTAATTTAATTTACACAAGGCAACACAAATAT
This sequence comes from Cyttopsis rosea, assembly GCA_900302355.1. Taxonomy (NCBI): domain Eukaryota; kingdom Metazoa; phylum Chordata; class Actinopteri; order Zeiformes; family Parazenidae; genus Cyttopsis; species Cyttopsis rosea. Next base: position 15,383 of record OMKR01021689.1, on the reverse strand, counting down.
TATTCACTTATTAAATGTCTTTAAACATAAAGAACCTCAATACATGTGTCTTGTTTGTGATTTGCTCTAACTTGAGTCCTCTTACCCGTTTTTTGGAGTTGGTTTTAGCGCGTCGTGAAATACTCTTCAGTCGAAAAGAGTCCCAACATGGGACACTCAGGGGAGTGTTGGGGCCATTAACTGTGTTAGTGCCAACTCCGCTGTACAGAGGGAGGTCCGCTGGAGTAGTCCGAGGACTAGCGGCTCTTGTTCGACTCGCAGGACCACCACCAATATGTGCAGTGTACAACGCAAGGTTTCAGGCATGTCGGGCATGTCTGCTCCTCTGCGAGTTCCACAGAAACCCTGTCTGCCTTCATATGCAAAGAACTTTACATGTATCTTTGCAGACACGTGTAATTTCTTACTATTCATTGTTTATCAGAGAGGGTATTTTTTTATTCATAAAATTAATATATGATCATATTGATCAGCTCAAATGTTTTGCCTAGCACTAACTCATGATTGAGCAGAGATTTGTAGGAGTATATCAAGCCAGTATATATCATTTTAAGACAATTAACTTATTAGAGTGAAATTGAAATATAGGATTTTATTAATTGTAGTGTACATTGAATCAAACCCCTTTTTGTATTATACCCCATCAATTGTTTTGACTTCACAGCCATATAGATTGCCCTGCTGTAGTCAAATGCATGTGTCTGTGTGTGAATTGTTGTAGTGGGGTCCAGGTGGATGGATGCGTAGTGCCAGGTGTTTGCTGAAAATGGCCATTTGATAAAAGCCAAACAGCACTGTGACAGAGAGCAGCTGCCTCTGTTTCCGTGGTAACACTAGGATCGGGGTTTCTGTGGTAACTGCTGACTACGGCTATTTTTGTCTCATGAGCTCAGATAGTTGCTCGTACGCCGCCGAAACAAAAGAAGGTTTATTATAGATATAGAGCCTTCCAAAAAGTACTTTCTCCCAAGAAAACCAGAAAATGTGCGAGAAACCTAATGTTGGATAGTGACCAACTGCATTGACTAATTGACATTGGCTTTTTGATCTAATTTGGTGCTTACCAAAAATCAGTTATTTTTACAGCATGAAAAATAAGATTGCTATGAAGTTATTTTCTCCCATTAGATTTATGGATGGGAATCACCAGGGATCTCACGATACGATATTATTCCTATACTTGGGTCCCGATATGATAATATCGTGATTCTTTACGTTTTGCAAGTATTGTGGTACGATACTGTGATATATTGCGATAAATATATTTATTCGAATTTGACTGCAGTAAAATGTTTAAAACACATCCTTTTTTCCTCTCAATTAATAAATAGTTTTTATTAAAAAAGAAAAACGCATGGTAAAGCCACTTTGTCACACGGCGCAGTGCGGGAAAGCACTCGTCTCAAATTCACAGGAAAGGCAAAATAACCTACATATATATCTAAATCCGACCTATTTGCAAAATTGAAGATGTATATACTTTAATTCACTGAAACCTTGAACTAAAACGCGATTTGTTTACACTCGCTCCCACGTGCAGATAACCTGAAGCACCGTGACATAAAATATCGCCAGAACTTTGACTGATTTGCGACATAGCCATAGAAACAGTATAGGGGTGCGCTGGATTTATAACCCAAAACAAAACGAGAGCATCATTGCGAAACGGAATGCGGCACAATAATCGTTTTTATCTCGATTATCTCGTTTTCATAATTGTTGGAAGACAAAATCGTAATTGAAAATAAAATTCGATCGAACGCCCAGCCCTATCTCACGGCCCTAAATGTAAATTAAAAAAATTGATTCTTGGCGTCAGAGTATCGATACAATATTGTGGGGGAAAATATTGCGATACTATGCTGTATTTTTTCCCCTTATCAGATTTAGCTTCAATTACCGCCTTTTAATTAAAATAAATCCAGGTTTTTTTTTTCCTCCCGTCATCCCATTGAAAGTTAATTAAAAGATGTTGGGTATGCAAGGCTGTGTCGTTTTTTTCCTTTCCTGAGAAACCAGATTGTTAAACTGAGTGAGCACACACTAAGGACTACTGGCATTTAACAACTGTGATTATCTACTGCCTTCTTGGTGGGTTTTCTTTTTTTGTCACTAAACACCTAACGGCCAGTCCTTTTCTATAAGAAGCTCTTTTGTTGGTCTTAATAATAACAGACTAAAAGTCTGCAGCTGGAGTGATTTGATGATTCATAGTGGGCGTAGCTCAGCAATTTAGACAAAATCTTTGGGGGGAAATAAATCAACCAAGGAAATATTCTTTATCATCTAAAGGCCATTTTACTGGAATTTTCCATCTTAAACCATAGCTGTTAATAGGGATTAATCATTTTTCCAAAATATTTGAATGGATAAGTTGATAGTAAGGATAACTTTCAGTGTTTCTTATGTCTATTATTTAGACATGGCAGTTGTAGTGGTTGCTTTAAGTCAGTTTCTGCAGTTGTTTGTTCATTAATGTTTGTCATTAGGCGATATTTGATGTTATATCTACAGCCCACAATAATCTTATCCTAAACATTGGCTTTAGTATTCACCTTTCACCCACCGATAAACTATTATTAATACACTTTGGCAAATCCCAAATATGTATATATGTTTGTGGTTCTGAAGCTGTCGGACAAACGGGATCCCTTTCCCAGGAGTTCTGCTCTATTGCTGCCATCCATCCAGAACCTGCAGTGCTGGCAGTCCCATGCCAACAGTAACAGAGCTGAGAGGCTGGTTTTTAATGACAGCAGACTTGGCAAGGGTGGTGGTGGTGGTGGTGGAGATGTGAGGGCCCGTTATTGGATGTAGTTATTATGAAGTTGGGATTTGTTTCGGTTTATTGTTTTTCTCTAATGGCGTCTAATTAATATCCTAACCGTCCTTTGTTGAGTTCAACGCGGTTCATAATATCACTAGTCAGTTGGATCCTGCTTCTTTGGATTTGACCTGTATGTAGTCTGATGGGTAGATATGGCTCTAACATGTCCATGGTTAAATCCATTTCCCGTGTTAGTAAATAGAGCGTGGCACAAACATCGACTGTGCTTGCGTGTAGGGATGGGAGGATGTAGGATTTTATCTTTTTTATCGGGATAAAAACACGCGAGATCATTTTATCGCAGCAAATTTCCACTATTGGGACAAACGTGGGTATCCTTGCATGAGCGCTTTGAATATGCTCACGAGTGACTTGAAAAATCGGTCTAGGTCACTAACCTACTAACAAACGAACAACACGGCACTGTGCCACGGGGTTCAGGTTTTTAATTTTTTACTAAATACATACAGGGTTCAAAGTTGTACAGTTTGACTCTATGCCACAATGGCAGTTGGAATTTGTTTTATTTAAAAAATATATACAGTGTATATATTTTTTTATTTAGTTATTTGTCCTTTATTTATGCGGGGAGACCTTATAATTCATGATTACCTTATTTCAGATTGTTTGGTTGTTTTTTTTGCATTCGTTCTGCTGTCCTTGCTGTACCTCCGTCTGTGTGATCTGAAAACAAAACAAGTTCTTCATTTACTGTGCATTTACAACACATCACTAATTGAACCGTGCAAGTGGATGTCAGGTTGATGGGTAGATTATTTTTATTAATGTTTTTTGTTTTTTTCTCTCGTCGTGATTACCTGCTGGGTGTTGGTGAGAGTCTCAATCTGTCCTTGTTTTGTTTTTCACTAAAAAGGATGTTCAGAAAAAAAAGATATGTGTCCTATGATGCAATAAAATATATTTGTTTCTTAACAAAATGTAAGGAAACGTGATTCCAGTATGTTTTAGTGCCATTTTAAGAGTTTTAAGCATATTTTGATGATTATCAGGATGATATCTTGAATCACAATTATTTTGGCCAGGATAATCATGACATGAAATGTTCATATCGTCCTATGCCCACTACTTTTGTTCTTGCGAACTTGCTTCGTGGTCCAAGTTTCCTTCCAAACTTAAATTCACAGAAGGCATAAAATACCAAAGTGTGCTCTACTCTGCGCAAAGTATAGAGGCTGCAGCAGTCAATGATGTGGTAATGTGAATCTTCCCAATCATTCACTTTCACCCATCAACACTACTATGGGGTGGAACTCAAGGAGGTTTATACTTTGTCTCTTTTCCAAGAACACAAATCTGTTCTCAAGTCTTTGGGATTGATAAATGCCCATCGGGTCCCTCTCTTGTATAGATCGATGGGTCCACAATGTCATCAACAATGTTTGATCCATTCTCTGGCGCTAATACTGTTCTATGCCATTAACATTGTAAAGTTAGAGGGTTTAAATATAGCCTTGTACTTTTTTGGCAATCACTTGTTTTTTTTGTGTTTTGTTTTTTGCTGGAATGGCTCACAACATCTTGGAGCTCCAAGCATTTTCCGTGTTTATCACAGTCCATTTAATCTCATCTGGTCATAAAACTTTCCACTGGATACGAAGTACCAGAGCAAGGAACCAGTATGATCTGGTTTATTATTGATGAGAAAAAAAAAAGAATTATAAACGTTGCACCGATTGCCTCATCACTATGTGATGTTAGAGAGGTAGTTTTGGAGGCAGCAAAAGAAATGAGGTTGAGTCTGATTTGCGTCGCTGGCTTGCTGCACGCCACTCACCCAAATCTAAGTGATTATACAGTAGAAGCTCGGCAGAATGTTTAAGGAGTGGTTACTATTAGTAACAAGGGGCAAACGTGGCCACAAAATGCCATTTCCTCATTGACCTAACAGAGGAAACATCTATAAATCGCCTCAATTCAAAGTTTCAATTCAAATTTTTTCGTCACTTTTGTGACGTTGGGTAATTAAATTACTGCAGATTCACTCCTATCTGGAAGCGACAGTATCTCTGTTCCCGGTGCTCCGACACTTTATGAAATTGGTTGATTGTGTGTTGTTGGCATCGCTCGCTCACTCCACTCCACTTTATGAAGGCAGCCTTTTTGATTACACTGGGAGCATTTGTACACACACATGCACATTGCGTGTGCATTGGTGTTACATGAATGCACCTCAGAATTAATTAGCATTCTTTTTGTGTGTGTGAATGATGATGAATAATACACAACCGCAAGCTGCCTTTCAGTCAGATAGGCAAGAGGAAAATGCTGCAATATCAACATTGCAATTTTCTCACACAGCATCACCGTAGAGACTAGGCTGTGTGAAAGAATTGCAATGTTGATATTGCAATTAAATAAAATGATATTGCAGTTAAATCAGCTTATCAACCATGTAAAAGTACACCTCTCTCCCTCCCCCCTCCCTACCCTCCTCCCTAAGTGCATCCAGGAGCATGCTGCCCCCCTCCACCCCTACCCGGCAAGCCCCTTCTGAAGCCCAGTGACCTGATAATCTAATCGGTCGAGTGGGATCTTGTTGAGGAAATCCCCCACATTCGTCATCATCATGTTCCGACTGTACACCATCAGATACAGATGCATCTTAACCTCATCAGCCATTTAATTACCCCGGCCTCTCTCCGCTACCCTTCCCATGGCTCCGACCAGAACAAAGGCAAGCGCTCGTGCTCGGAACTTGAACGATGCCAGTTCAAATCCCCGGATCGTTTTCTAAATAACCATCATCAACATGGCCTGAGCTGGCCTTTGACCAGTGCTAATGGACAATGATTCTACAGAAGCCGCTCCCAGTGGGCTACAGTGAAACGCCAGCGCAGAGGGCTGTGTGTCTTAACTAAGAAAGAGCATGTGTGCTCGGTGAAAGCTTTCCCTGGATGGTTAAAGGCCTCAGAAAGGCCTCTCCAGGCAAACATGCTGTGAACTCTTCCATTTAGCTAGTCTTTCTGTGGATCTTTGCCGAGGAGACTCCTTCATACAATCTGCTGTAGCGACATTGAGGGGTTGTCATGGTTACCTTTGCAGGAAGACCCCCCCCCCATCTCATTAAATTCCAAGATATTGATTGGCTGTGCTGATGACCACAGCCCCCTCCCCAACCTCTTCCTCTGTTACCAGAGGAAAAGGCAGTGCATGTTTTGCACCGTTGCTGTCAGGATCTGGGAGACTAGCTGAAGTGCCCCACTAGTACCCACAGCTTGTAATGTACTGTGTGTGTAGCTGGCAGGCGTGTTCAATCCTAGCGCTGTCCTGGTACACTGACGGAAGAAACCCCCCAATTCAAACAGATCTGGCCTCAGAGCTACAGCCAGTAGCCAATCACAGGCATTTCAAGGACCTGCCGTGGCTGTACTCTAGCTCTCTGGCTGTCAATACAGTGGCTGCAGTGAATGGAGGGTGAGTAGCTCTCTTATCTTTATGTATATTCTAGAGACTGTGTGTGTATGTGTGTGTGTGTGTGTGTGTGCGCGCGCGCGCGGCAGGTCCGTGCCGAACCAGTTGAATAATCATGAGATGAGCTGGGTATTGGGCAGGATCTCACAATTTGAGTTTGATACAAAGGGAGTATTGTTTCTTTTGTTTGTTTTTGTTTTTTTTATTAACCTAGATAGTCAAGATAAATCTTGACTTAAACTAAGGCCTGTACTTGCCTAAAAGACCTTTCAGGCCAATTGTTTGTTTGATATGTAGACGTAGTGGTTGTTTTGTTCAATCAAAATGTTTTGATGCACACACCGACTAGTTAAGTTGTTCAGAATCCCCATCAACAAGCCAACTAAAAAAATGTATATTCATTTACACATCCCCAGCACTGTTGTGTATGTGTGTTTTTATTGCACAATGATATTTTAACATGATGCACATGCTGATATTTTGAAGTACTATCCTTGCTTGTAGTCTGTGGAGTGCTGTTGGCTGTATGAACAATACATTCTGTCATTTATGATGCATGATGGTGCTGTGGCCGCTTGCTGCTCCCTGTTTAAACGGCTTTTGTGTTGTGTACAGCAGGTGGCCCTGTACATTCATGTTGTTATTCATCAAGTCAACGTCTGCTCTGTGTGTGTGTGTGTTCACATGTCAGTCAGTGTGCACTTGTCTTCTTACGTATTTGTTTTCAGTGTACTTGTTAGACACCAACTCAAGCCACTAGCTCTGAGTGTGTGTTTGGAGATGGGGGTTATTGAGGTTCTCTTCTTGCTCTTGCTTTCTCGCATTTTTATTCATATTAATGTTCTATTAACTATAATAACTATTAACTATAGTATCGTCAAAGTTCTCATTCTGGAATACATGCATACATAGTTTAACCAACAATGTTCAATGCAAATGTTTAAGCCGTAGCTCATAGTAGGCGATTGTCTCATCAAAATATAGCATTAGCCTTTATATATTTTCATTTTCAACACAATTTGATTTGAATAATCATTGGTAAGCTACTGTAGCTGTCAATAGATAGTTATTAACGGAAGCACAATTTTGTCAAGTGTTAAATATATGCCGCTGTTCCAGTTTTTTTTTTTTTTTTTTTTTGTTTGTTTTTTTCTTTTTAGTCCATACTGTAGTACATGGCATTAATATTTATTTTTATTATTTTCCGTGGTATCATTGTGTATCACCAGTTGTGGAATTTCACTGGTATTGGTATTGATTTCTGGTGCTATGGTGCCCTGGTACTTTGTCATGCCTAGTTTCAATCAATAAATGCAACGTTCAAATTGCAATCCATATCGTTAACAGCAAACTAACTGTAATCAAATTTATAACAAAAACAGCCCGAGGGTTTGGTACATTTAAGATGTACAGAGAATTGTAAATTATAAAACGATGTGGGCCCCCTCTTAATGCACTTTAGAGAAATGTAGTACATAGGCCTACATATAACTTGAAAACCAAATAAGGTTGAAAGATTATTTTATTTTAATGTATCTGAGACATAATGGAAATGATACAACAGTATTCTTGCTTGAGGTTAATACTGTCAGCTATCGAGGAAAAAACGTAAAAATGTTTTCTCACTTTCTATTTTTATTTTTCACCTGTCCACTCTTGACCAATTGCTTTCTCAAATTGAACACATGTATTAAAATGAATCCAGTATATATGCTACTTATATAAATTGTATTTCTCTCTGTTTGTACTTGAGTCATACAGCATCACAATAAATATAACTAAGTGTGTGGGTGGTGCTGAATGGTGAAGGATCTATCAATAATGCTCCTACAGCCACTCGTATTTCAATTTCACATTCATTCCTCTATTGACGCACAGACGCACACGTATATTGATGCACACACTGCACACATTAATATTCTTCTAATAAAGAATGTGCATGCACATACCCATGCCCATATCTCCACTGTACACATGCAGTACTTAAAACCCACGCTAACACAGACGTACACGCGGCCATGGCTTTGACAGATGCTGCCTCCTTCCCGTCCTACTCGGAGGTCAGGGGAGATGCTTAATCCCAGATGGGCTCCGCTAGTGTCCCATCACTCACTGCCAGCTATACGGGCCGTGACAATGTGCGCTCTAATCGCTGCCCGCCAGCAAAGATGTCAGGCATGAGCAGTGGAGCAAGAGTGACGTACAACTCGGAGCAGGCAGCGTAGTGGAACCGGAGTCAGCCCTGGTTACTCACAAATCTGCAATGGAGGCATTCAGCCTTTAATCTCTAAGAATCCTTGTTGTTTAAAATTAGTTCTAGTGGTCGTTGCAGTGCCTAGCGTGAATTTCGCCAGAGCTTTTTTTTTTTTTTTACCCAAATGGTGTACCATACTTTGCTAATGTGTCACCCATAAACGGAGGTCATGTCTTGGTCTGTGGAATTGCAAGCTGCCGCAGCGGCGCAGTGTTTACAACTCAGCAACATTCAAGTTCATATATAGTTGAAAAGGGGTCACCAGCGACGTTCGCACTGTTGCGCAGGAGATGGTGATTAATCTCAGGCCAGAGAATAAATAGTTGGAGTTTGTAAAATGGTTTTACTTCTTTTTTTTTGTCACATATTAACAAAGACAAAATGGGATCTTGTTTGTATGGATCTTCAAATTCTCATTTCAAACGTCTGTCTGAGAATTGTAAGGCTGTGTATTGGCAAGAATCTAGGATCACAATATGCATCACAATGCAGCCATCAAGCTTTAAGATAAGAAAATAAGATTCAAGAAAATAAAGATATACTGTATAGTATATACAGATATACTGCAGTTTTGCTTTCATGAGTTGCGATGTCTTCCAAAACACAATATACTTAGTCACTTTACAACAACAGATACAATACTTTATTTTAATATTACTGTAGTACTGTTTCAACATTATTATAATGCGTAATATCTAGCAGATGAGGGTTTGAGCACAACAAGCTACAATTGCCCCTACATTTATAATCCAAAACTAAAAATGTTGCTACAGTTTTCTTCAGAATCAACACAGTATTAGACCAAGTATACAGTACTTGCTTTTTGGCACCTGCCAATAGAGAGTACCAACTCCGGCCATAGAAGTGAGATTACTGATTTTGAGGACACTTTATTATTATTATTTTTTAATAATATTAATGAATGTAACAACTGTTTAAACAATCCGATACAGAACATTCAGATAATGGAAGAAACTGATTTTCAAAATAGAAGATGGAACTGTGAAGTTTCAGTTAACTCACCATTTCCGTTTTTTTTGTTTTTGTTGCTTTGAGCAGAAACTACATGAACTCTACACTTACATTAGTTTCTGGTTTCTGTATCTTTTTTGTGAGTATTTCTAGTGTATGAGCACCCCCCAGTAAAGGTCACTTCATGCTGACATTTAGGCCAGGGAGGTGTGTCAGTGTGGGATCATTTGCCTTACCGTTTGAACCTAAATTACACTTTCTTTGAAACTAATATTATTTTGGTTCACACTGAGAAATGGTGAGTTAAAGGTCATTGGCTGCTGTTAAATGAAATATGTCTCAGCCTAGCTTTAAAGAAATCCCAAACAAATGATGGTCTATACCTTTTTAGTTGTATTGTTGGCTTACTGACACTAAATAAATCATGTTTTACTGCAATTAGGTTGAATATCAATACTGTGTTTGGAAGCTATGCAACCAATTTCATCTTAAATTAATTACCACCACAGTCACATTAATGTCTGTATTGGACTGAATTTGTTCTGTGAGGATATTTGTGTAGTGCATTATGTCATTGGTAATGCCAATCAGATGGTATACTGAACAGTTAGTAGAAACTGTCATTATGTATAAAATGTCAATATAGAATCGTATCGTGAGCCATCTCATCAATATTGGCTTGAATGACCATTTTTGTATTGAAATGTAATTGTGAGGTTGTGCCCAGTACCCAGCCTTACTGAGAATTATCGCTGCCAAATATGATCATTGAGACATTACTTTCCCCATGCAGTACTGCACGGAAGCGCCGTCATGGTCATGTGATCGTGGTCATGTGATCACAACAGCTTCAGGGCTGCTGTCCTAATAATTACAGTATTGCCACAGTTGAACTAACCCCTTTTTCTGTTCACCAGCCACAGTAGTTTCTAAAAATGTGTCATCCTCTTACAGTCTGTTATAAACAGCCTGTTAGATTCTCAGAATAGAAAAAAAAAAAAATACCAACAGATGGTTACCTTTCTAAGCAGTTGGTTGTCAGTAAAAGACAAAATTTGGGTTGTAGCTGTTGGTAGATTCCCAGCTGGAGTGAGTGAGAATGGAATTTAAAAAGAATCCACCAGTTGTGTGTTGTGTAATGATGAGAGAGGAAGAGGGATGAATGAAAAAGCAAATTGGGGATTAAACTTTTTTTTAAGTCATAATTCTACCGAGTTCTCAGGATTAGTTCTAAATTAAACACTCAATTCATTCCATGTCATTAGAAAGTAATCACTGACATATAATCAATTTCCTGGTCCTTCAGTCAAAAAGTAGGAAAATCACTTTTGGATAACTGAGATGTTTGATATTTGTCTTGGAATCAAATTTAGATTCACCAAATACCCAATTTTGGCCTCTTATAAGGTCCATTTGATGCCATTATCAGTATCTGTGCAGAGAAAGGAGAAGATGTTTATAAAATAAAATAAAAAAATAGATACTAGTCCTTGAAGTGAAATGTTTCTTAATGACCGCGCTGGTAATCTGCTAGCATCCCCTTGTCAGACAGACGACAGTGGCCACTCATTGGTCCGGACTGGCAGCAGCTGTTGGTTTGGCCTGCTGCCACCCCGCATAAAGGCCTCCTTTCTCTAAGACGAGAGTGCTCACTCCACAGCACTGAATAGTGACCCGGCTGCCGCCTGGGCGCGCCTGCACAGCGGAGACGGAGGAACTTATCTTAATGGCTTCTGGCCCACTTTGGTCCGCCTGTGAGGCATCTCCTTGTCAAAATCCATGGCGAGAATACCGCAGCGTTTCCCTGAGATGAGAAATGCTCCATTGGTGGGCGTGGGGGGGTGAAGGAATGCTGCTGTAGAAGAATGATGAACGGTAAAGAAACAGACAGTGAGTGACATCCAGGCTGTCAACAGCGCTGCGACTCTTCTGGATTGATTTATGATGATGCAAAGTCACATTTTGTAGGTAAAGTAAGGAAAAATGGAAAAGCTGTAATGCTGTGCTACAGCAAAGTGAACTTTTGTTGCACATGGTCCTTTTTTTTTTACCCGTCATTTTCACTGTTGACGGGGGGGATTAGTGGGCAGGTATTCTCACCTACTAAAGGCTGTGGTAGGAGAACCACTGCTAGGTTCATTACTGGCTTGGAAGCAACACGGTTTTGTGAGAGGTGAAGTCACCCACAATGCCCAGCCCACTGGTTCCCCAGTGTCTCCATTTGAGAGTGTGTGACGTATAAGTCATCCACCTGTGAATTAGGGATGCCACGGTGAGGAGTTTTTCCCACCGGTTAATAAACTCATGACAACACCGGTGTTACCAGTAACACCGGACATTTTACAACCGGCGTGTCCCCGTTACGCACGGTGCTGCTTTTTTAGATGTATTTTTTAAAATACATCTAAAATAAAAACACAATGTTCTCAATGTGTAACAACATGGCTGATTTGGAACAACAGGGCTTCAAAATCTTAAGCCGAACACAAAACGCACTAGACCTTTCTGCAGTTTGAATTTTAAATTGAGGAACAAAAATGCTTTTTCAAATTCTCACACCGCGACCTTCAGCTGTCATGGCCATGCTTGCAGGCTGGAAAGCCACAATGGGGAAAGGAGGGTTGGTCACTATTGCACTGAGAATCGGGCTTTTTTTACGGGACTTGACTGTTGCGGTGACTCCACCAACCGCATCCTTGCTAGGGCTGTATTGGAAACTTATTTTTTAGTTTACAGGTCATATGACTGTTCCTCAACGTGATAAATGCCACAATATCTATGAATCAAGAATCGATGTTGAAGAATCCGACTGACGTTAATCGGGTTTAGCTATGTGATGATGATGATGTGAGTGTATAATGTGTGGTGAAAACACACTGGAGTTATTTGGCAGGAAAATGCTAATGTCTCTTCTTTGTGTCTCCTCCTCCACAGTAAGCATGTTTCTCAACACCCTGACGCCCAAGTTCTACGTGGCTTTGACGGGCACCTCGTCCCTCATATCAGGACTGATCCTGGTAAGACCCGCACTGATGTGGATCCTGGTATTTACCAGTTTCTGAGGTCACAGCAACGCAGATACTGACATTGATCTTACCATTGATACTGACATGACATCTTCCACAGGGTAGCTAAGAACATCCAGCACTTCTCTTTCTGATCTACCATTATTTAGCCATAGGAATACTGTCGGATTAATCGACTCATTTTCATTCCTTTCTATTGCCTTGAAATTCAGAAAATGAAACTATTTTTGTACTCATTCTCCATTAAATTCCACAAAGTAAGTGAAAATCTATGGTTAATAACCGGGGTCTGTGAGTTAATTGACTCATCATGTTGTTCATTAAGAAAGTGCCAGTTTTGGATCTGCGTCCATTGATAAATCAGTGGGCTGAAGCACTTTGCAAGAGAACCGTTTTAGAAACCACTAGCCGATGTGGAGAGGAAATCTATGAAATTAGTCCTTATTTACTTTCAAATACGGAATAGATCGACTCCTGGATTGTGATCACATTTGATCCTGACATATATCCTATAATGCAACACACTTCTTGGTACAGTTACAGACGCGGACACGGCAGTTGAAAGCGCTCCAAAAATGAGGAAGCGAATAGCGATGGTGTGTTCACTGGAACTCGGCAAACTGTAATTTGTAGCGGAAGTGACGCTGCATTCATGGTAACTCGGAAAACTGTCATTTGTGTGGGTAGTCGCCCCCCCTCCAAAAACTTTCTTGTTAGATAAAAGAGATGTTGACAAGGTTTTCCTTTGGGCACACAATTTGCAGTTGAATCGCAATATATCACAATAATATCGTATCGTGATAGTGACGTATCGCGGGGCTTCTGGTAATTCCCACCCTCTTTAAAAGTAGTCTTTCTCTATTCTGCTGTGGATTAGAGGAAGTAGATTCAGTGTTTGTAGTTTCCGTTGGCGGCTTGATGGTTAGGGAGGCCATCTTAAGAACAGAAGGATGCTGGTACAGTATCAACCCCCTGGAGACATTTGGTCTTGGGGAGTT
>OMKR01021685.1:1743-14366 GCA_900302355.1 Cyttopsis rosea | reverse complement strand
AACACACAATGAGCCCCGGCGGATTTGTAAACAGCAGAGTTCACAGGGAAAGGTTATGCGGTGATATTGAGTGTCTTGAGTACTGTATGGGCGTTGCTGTGATCTTAAAAGCACTTCAAACGCTTCATTTCTCATCAGAGCAAGTTGTTTTTTTTCCTGTTTTTTTATACTTCTGTTCCTTTTTCCAACCCTTAAGGTCTGGCACCGAATGTGATCATGTGAGTCGCATATAAATGTAGAACATATAAGAACATATAAATGTTCGGTTCACCCGTCAATGGAAAATCCAAAGTACCTCTCTATCAATTGTAATGATTAACTTTTAAAAATGATTTATTCATTGATTTATTTATGAGTAAATGTATTATGTATTTAATATTATTATTATTATTTAATTATTTATTAATTTATTTGTTTTTTTGTAATTATTAATATGAATACTTTTTCTATACTGTTTTGTATGTTTGTAAAATCGGAATCAAACATCGACGAGGCAAAGTTTGAGAATTGAAACGTGAGTGAATTATTAATCTGTATAATTCAATAGTCTCGATCCAATTGTTCCAAAACTCCCCTTAGTGTTGCTGAGCCGTTTCATATGAAACCAAACAGGCATTTCGCAATCACCCGGCTTTAACAACTCTGACAGCTTTTAATTTATTTATCAGACCGGGATATTTCCCAAGGTGGAGGATCGGCTTTTTTGAATCAGTTACAAGCTCAGATTCCGGAGCACCAGGAAGGTTCCAAAGATGAGACATTCCACTTCAATATACATTTCATCCATGCGGCAAACATATTAATACCTGGGATTAGCCTTGGGTACATTAGTGCATTATTTCTGTTTCTTTCAACTTTTCTTTTAATATCTACTAATAATACGCACCAGTCCGAATGCCGGCCCTGATCCGTGATCCGGCTCATTTTACAGTGTAGAAAGCCCTGTGACAATCTGAACGGAGGGAAAGGAGATTTATTGCAGCACGGCAAAGTGTGCAGGCGATCTTTGATTGCTTTGGCGGGTGGGAGGATTTTGAGGGAGGTACCCCACTGGGAGGAAAGAGCCACTGCATGGTTGGTGAACAGGGCAGCACAATCCGACTCCTGGTCTTAAAGAGACACAGCAGCAAGTAGGCCTTGTTTGGAGGGAAAACGTATGTAATCCAATTTCAAATACAAAACCGGACACGGAAATGGTTCTTTTAAGTACCGTTGACGGCCACTAGGCATTCGGGTTGATTTGATCCCGAGCGGTGTTGAGTTCAGAGGTCATGGCAATACCTCATCATGAACGTTGCCGTTTGAATGACATTGAGTTCTAAACGTATTCATTTCTCTTGAATGGTCATACGGTCATATGACAATTTTATGAAACAATAACCAGCATCATACGGTATATTGTGCTTTAAAAAATAAACTGTGCCACAAATTTCTCTCACACTGCACAAACTAACACTAACACCCGCTATCATCCTGCTTTTGGCTTCAGTGGGAAAGGATGCAATCGGCATTTATTCCCAGGACAAATGACTCTGCAGTAGTCACAGGTTTTTATCGGCTCCAGCTCCGATCGGCAGTGGTGGAAACGCGACACCCGGGTAATTTCTCCCCTTTTCCAACACGATGCGACGTGCGTTGATGTTCCGGACGTAATGTAAAACGAAAATGTACTGTAAATGAATGAAATGTAAAAAAATTGCATTAGGCATAAAAGGTAGCGCTGCCGCCAAACTATATTTTTGTGGTGTTACCGCACAAGCGGGCGTGGAGCTGTGCGCCAGATGAGGTTGGACAGACAGACTACACTGAGCTCTCTGCCCAGACTGTGGGCTGCGCTCCGTGGTGAGGTATTCATTCCCTGTGGGTGCGACTGGAGACTCCTCCAAGTGTATATTAAAGAATATAAAAAAATACTACTACTAATAATAATAGAAATATTAGAAAAAACCTTTTTCCCAATCACACGGAAACATGACACTCGGACAAACTGCCCCTTGTGTTCATGACGTCGAATGTGACACACCAGGGAAAAAAAAGGCATACTGCCTCCTGGCAATGGGAACCGCGTCAATCGCCTACTTTTAGCGGGTTTACCCGCGTATAAAAAACCTGCAGATAGATAGATAGATGGGAAAATAGAATAAGGAAAAAGGCAATATATTAAAAAATCTACAATACAACACAACAATACAAATATGCCCCGGGGAGACCCCCCCGTTACACACGGGGAGACTCTAAATACATTTCACTTACACTTGCAATCAAGTAGTCAGAGATGAAACAATCTTTGTTTTCGGAGTAAAACATATAGTTACATTATGTCGCTTTTGCTTCACAATGACAAAAAAGACGGACACATTACGTCCTTATTTAAACTGTTTAAATTGGTAAATTGTGATCGTGTACAGTTCAGCGAGGACTGACTTTCCATTTGCGGCACATTCCCGGGTATCAAAGTAATTGACCATAATAACCGCTCTGTTTGGAAATGTCAGAGACTAATATTAGATGTATCTACTCAGACAATTAAAAAAAACATCCATAGAAATTAACATTCACAAACAAAAACTTGAATTGAATACCAAGGCTCTATAGAAAAACTCACAAAACCTGGACTATATGGAGTTGGTTGATTGTCCGTCTGTCCTTCCGATCTTTTGTGGGTTCGAGCCCCCTTCCCTCTATTTGCAATAATCACCGATGTCCAACATCTCTTCATGAGCCTTGATCAATAGTTTTTTTGCGTGCCGAGGGAATACACAAGCTTTGATTCTCCTCACAACCTTGAAGTGTGATTCTATACCCGGTCCCGCTGTGCGCCAGGGCCTGCATCGGTCATTCACTGGCTGTTGGAAGACATCAGAGAGGGCCCCAGTGAGAGGCTTCCCCCCATAGGGCGCAGTCGGGGCCCCTCCGTCTCCCCGTCCGACTGTAATTCGCCAAACGCAGCGGGCGCGCCGGGGCCCCCCTTTTGTTAGCTCATGCATATACCCCGTGACAGGCCGCGATGTTTCACTCTGAAATCCGATCGCGTACTTTTCGGAATTTTTCAACCGTCAGAAGTGAGCGCGGTGTCGCATTTTTTTTTAAGTCGTCTTTGAAGCGTGATGTAGCCTTAAATGAGTTTTTTTTCCTTTCCTTCGGTTTTCGGTGAGGCTATTTCTGCCACATTATACAGGTTTCCCTTTTTTGTGGTGCCAAGACTTCCCGATTTTTCCCCTGCCAGCTGGTCAAGGGTCTCCTGCTGCCGCTAGGGCCCCCCAGCTCACTTCCTACTTTCTCCAGCACCTGTTCCTATTTGGCACGGCGGCCTACGATCCTGAGAGCTTGGAGACGGGCCATCTGCTCCCCGACACTGCAGCATTTTAACCTCCATCCCCGGAGTCTCCATGTGCATCCCGATTTATTACTGGCTCCCTAGCCCACAGCGGCGGCGGCGGCTGTAATGGATTGGCTGGCGTATCTCAAAACGGCTAGAGCTGAAGGGAGACTCTTTCTACCACAGCGGGTCTTGAAAATTCCCAATTCAAGAGTTCGATGGCGACGTGAATGTCGGGTGACTGGTCGCCATAGTCTACGCGGTAGATCCTGAATCACCTGAGAACCCGCAACATCTCAAAAGCTCTTCATTATGTTTCTCGATCCAATTCATTCAATAATAATAATAATAATACGTTTAATTCTATGGATTATTCATATTAAGTGCCCGTTCAAAACATGCCTGTTCGGAACGGGCTAATAAGGACAGAGGACTTCTCTTCCATCCTGCCTTCTTCCCTCCTTCCTTCATTCTTCTATCCTTCTCCCCTTCCGTCCTTCCTCCCATCCTTCCTTCCTTCATTCTTCTATCCTTCTCCCCTTCCGTCCTTCCTCCCATCCTTCCTTCCTTCATTCTTCTATCCTTCTCCCCTTCCGTCCTTCCTCCCATCCTTCCTTTCTTCATTCTTCTATCCTTCTCCCCTTCCGTCCTTCCTCCCATCCTTCCTTCCTTCCATCCTTCTTTGTGACATACTGCTAGTTCCGGATTCCACATTCATGAATTAGTAACGATGACAAAAATTAATCAAAGTTTATTAATATTACGCGTGCCGCGTGTCCAAATTGCACCAAATTCGACACTGCACGTCCGTGGATGCCCAGCAGTACGCCCGCCGAGCGGAATAGATCGGATGAATGGTTGTCGAGATAATCGAAGGATAAACAGAAAGACAGAGATTTAGTAGAGACGCAACCGTGTATGTAATCGTTTAAATTTCTATCAGCCAATACTAGTCTGGTTTAACTTGAAGATAATAAAGTAATATCATAATAATAATAATCATAATAATAATCATAACCAATGGAACTAATTGAACTAACATGAATTTATACAGTCGATTATTTATATATATATAAATATATATAATATAAATATATATAATATAAATATATTTAATATAATATAAATATAATATAAATAAAACAATTTTATTATTATTTTTTTTTAGATGTACTGTATTCACTTTGCGAGGCTTGCAAAGGTGGAAGGCGTATTTCACTACATGTCCCAGTCGTGGAGGTCCGTCCACAGTGCGCATGCGTAAAAAGGCGGGGCGCGCCAACCGCGGATATCCCGTTCTTCAAAATGGTGGCGTGACTAAGGCTCCCGTTTAAACCAACCGTTTGACAACTTTCAGTGACTTACAATTGTAATACGCCGGCGGTCTGGACCTGTTTTCAACGGAGCGACACTAATAGGAAACCGTGACTCCTGAGAGGGTAACATCGCGTTTTTTTACATTTAATCACGGAACAACTGAAGCTAGCTAGCTTTGAAACGTTAGCTTAGCTAGCGGCGTGTCTTCGGCGAACGCCGTGGAACGGTGCGTTTAATTTACCGGCGCGGACGCCCCCGCCGCCCCCGAGCCCCGGTTTAGATGTCCACCGGTCGGAACGAGCGGTGTTTATGCCTCATGCGGGTTCCTGTCACCGCCGAACTGAACCAAGCCGTCTGGCGATTCGGCTAATACGTTAGCGGTGTGACGTCATTACGTAACCTGTGCGGCGCGGCTTGACAAGCAACATGGATGGATCGGTGATTCGACGCTTCACTTTAAAAAGCGGTTGCCAGGCAGGCGACCAGGCGGCAGCTTTTGGTCGCCGAAACTGAAAATTCGGTTGCCATTTATAGTCGCCTTATATTTAGAGTAATTAACATACTGTGCAGTGTCTCGTATCGTCAGCTTAATAACGAAAATGTGACGTGAAAGAATGTTTCAAAGCTTTATTGCAGTAGCCGACCGCAATTATTTGTAGTTTGTGTTTTTTATCTGATACTTTGCAGAATTTGGGTCTTCAGAGGGGAAGGAACACAAGTCAAGACAGACAAGAGCTGTGATGATACTAACCCCTGTGACGACACTGTGTCTCTGTCCCAGTATGTTCACAGCACCAGACAATAAGAACCTCAACAGTGTGTCTCCCCTCATTGTTAATAATGGTTAAATTCTAATTTGCAAAGTATCTCTCCAGCAGATGAGGTCTGAGCCGCAAAGACAAGAACCGGTTATTGTATTGTAACGGCTATATATAATAAAGGGGAAATGGTGTGTATTTTTCGTTAGTTTATATTTTTATTTCGTATTTAATTTTTGTTTTCAGTTTCGTTTCAGTTAGAATAAAAACTAAATATTTTTAAACAATAAAAACAAAAACGAGTTAAACCCATTCTGGAAACTATTTTATTATTATTATATGGGGGGGGTTATTTGTCAGGGGCAAGATTTAAAAAAGTTCAGAATTGCAATACAAATAACACTGTGAAGGCAAGTGACTCAGTGATGTACAGTAGCCATCCCAGTCTCAATAAACATGTGCACCAATGCCTCCTCATGCTTGTGTTGACAAATTTGACCAAATTGATAAAGACTAAAACTAAAGACGGGAAATGTCTTTAGTTTTAGTTAGTTTTGTAAGTAAACAATATCGTTTCAGTTAGATTTTTTTAATTTTATGGTTTCTGTTGTTTTTTTCTGGTAAAGTCTAGTTCTTATTTCAGTTAACCAAAATGTGTTTTTCACACCTAGTTTTACTTTTTAGTTTATTTTTAGTTAACTTTGCTCTACTGCCGTCCATGTGATTGACTCTTCGGCTGACACGCAGCGCTGCAACAGCCCGACGGGAGAGACGGGGACTTTTGACTTAACTATGAGCCGGACGCACACTTTTACTTTCTCTTACTGTGTGGAAATCTGATGTTTTTCAGAGGGAAAATTCATCCGATCAGCGGTGACGTCACCGTTTGCGCATTGCTGCCATCTTCCATTGTAACAGTGTGAATCACAAACGCTAAAAAGCAATAACACAGCAGCACTCCAAATGTCCGTGCAAAACTGGACATTAAAACGGTAGACAGCTGTTCAACTCGGAGTGTGCGGACACACAAGAGTCCCGTGCCTGTGCACGCACACTGGTGCGCACGTGCGGCGTTCTGGTTCCGACTGTAACAGCAATATTTAAATATCACTAATGCAACAAATGTATTTATTTTGGGGTGCACCTTTTGCTGTTTGTTGTCCCTATTTTTATGTTAAAGTGGTTGCCAAAGGGGGCAACCACAGGCCACAAAATGGTTGCCAGTTGACTCAATCTGGTTGCTGAGGGCAACCGTTACTGTTGAGCCCTGTGATTATTTGATTGATTGATGAATAGACTATTATTATATGGATTGATGGCTTGATGGATGGATAGATCGATGCATATTAGATACGTTATTCATCACTGGAGGGAAATTACGATGATACAACAGCATGTGTCAAAACATTAGGTAATTAGGCATAATACGTAATAAGAAAAATTATAGACAAAATGTCAATATAAAATAAACCTAAAATGTAACTAAACAACTCTGTGCACATACTGGATTTCAGTTTGTCATTGTTTTTATGGCACTGGTGATCTACACTTATTGTTCCTCACCTCATCACTGGACAAACAGCCGTGTTCCTAGTAAAGTGTGCTTGCATAGCCACACACTTCTTATCTTGTTCTTATGATTATAGACTAGATTATAGATCTCGCCTCGCTACTTCCCCCACAGTTTAAGCCACATACCGGCTGGTGTTTTGGCCAACTGTTTCCCAAAGATTCCACTTTTTGTTCCTACTTTTGGCCAAGACAAAATAGATTGGTAGAGAAATCCAGTAGTCATGGAAATGCATGTAAACATAAGGGGAATTCCCCACATAGCCCTGCCCCCTGGTGGCCGCAGCTACCAGGGGGCATTATCATGTTATGTCTCTGTGATGTCACAACTCCCCCTAAGAAGAGGAAGAAGCTGGCATCAGTTTACACCAAAGAGGAAAAAGAAGGCACATACACACACACACACACACACACACACGTGAGAGAGCGATAAACAAAGAAAATAGAATAACAATATTAAGTGTGCTGGCATACACGTGCATTTACAGACGGGTGACAATGGAAAAACCAACATACAGTGTCTTAGTAAGATGTTTGGCCACCATGAGACGCCAGAACAGCTTGTCACACATACTTGTTGAATAATATTCAACAATGGTCATGATTTTTCATGGCCGATTCCAATTGCGTTTTTTTTTTTTGTGCAAATGACTGTCTATAATCTTTTTGTGCAGTGTTTCAGCAGAAATGTATTTTTTCATAAAAATGTTGCGGACATATGTCTACAAACATCCTCTTTGTGCGCGCAAGTGAATGAGCTGTCTGTCCGTCGCTCCGTGCACTCTGCTGCTCTGTCCCTCGCGGTGTGGACCGGGACCGCACCGGGTGACTTCTTCTGGACTGTCCCTTGCCCCATCTATTCCAGCGTTATCATGGCATGTGAAAAGGCGCAAGATGGAAAATTTCCTGACTGTAGCTGCATGTGTGAATAGTGAAAATCACTAGTGGTGTCGGAAAGGTTATCACAGTAGTTTACTGGGAACTATGTGTGAAAGGGGCTATACTGTAGATTCTACAAGTCTCTGGAACTCTACTGGAGGGATGGAACACCATTCTTCCAAATTATCCCTTGTTAGGTGTTTTGATGATGGTGATGGAGAGCGCTGTCTAACACGTCTGTCCAAAATCTCCCAAAGGTGTTCAATTGGGTTGATATTTTACGTACGTGTATGTACGCACGCTTAGCTTTACTGCCATTCTCTTTCCTGTCTAGGTTTATTTTTGTATTGGTTTTTGTCCATTTTTTTATCCTTAAACTACACCTGTATGGAAGCACATGCATTCGTTTTGTTTCTCCACTCATTTATTGAGGTTTTTCCTTAAATTTTGTGTGTGTTTGTGTACACATGCATGTATGTACAGATACAAGGCCAACACACTTACAATTTCACCAGGATTCACTCAGTTTGTGCCTGTGTATTATGTTTTAATGTTTACAGTTTGCTGCCATAAACCAATTGCACTCAGGGACTCTAGAGAAGGCCCCAAATGAGTTGAGTTATAGATGTTTCTGTTAACAGGTGTAAAGAAAGAAAATGGCCCGCCAGCAAATTTCCCAAACAACCCTGTGCTCGTAAAGTACCAGGGCAATAATTCCATTTTAATGGGGCAAAACACTAGTGACACCAGGACTTTTTGATAAGCTGACCCAACTGTTATGAGTTGGGTCAGCTTATTCATCTACATCCGGTTACAGATAATAGTTTTTGCTAAAGACTTGCTTGGTCTGTTCAACTGTGAATCATGAGTTGCATAACCAGCCTGGCCAAGTGTTAAGTGATGACCAACTGGACTATGTCTAACTTTGAACTAGAAACAGGGCAGTGTGGAATTCTCGTGTTAACTTAGAATCCAGTTATTTTGCCATTTCACCCTTCAATATTATCTATCTAGCAATTAACTATGTACATTTGATGGAGGTCTGCCAACATTGTTTTATTTGTCTTTGTTATAGACCAGGTGTGATGGCAAAGAGAAATGCTGATAAGGAGCTAACGGACAGGAACTGGGATCAGGAAGATGAAGGAGAGGAGGTGAGTTGAAACACGTGACAATGTTCCTACCTTCCACAAAATCATCTTTACAGCTGGATACAAGAGGCCCAACAGTGATACTTTGAAAAACAAAACTTTGAATTGAGTTTCAAGTTGGAGATGCACAAATACCAGTATTGGATCTGATACCATGGTATCTGATACCATGGTATCAGATCCAATACTGGTATTTGTGCGCTGATGTACCGTACTAAAAAAATAAAATAATAATAATAAAAATTAAAAAAAAGCTCAATTCCTAAACCCGCTACCAACCAAACTGGACAATGTTGCCACTCAAAACAAAATCACATTCAGATTTTGTTTCCACAAAGCGGTGGATATATCAATTGCCAAGACTAATTGACTCTGGAATGTTGTCATATTCAGTCATGTCACTGTTATTGTAACTGAAACATTAAATTCTTCACATATAATTGGAAACAAGCTCTGTAGTTGTGTCTCAATGCATGTAAACAGCTTTTAATGCATGTTTCTGAGAGCTCGGATGCCATAAAATACACCTAAATTTGGATGAGACGTGCAGGTGCTGGGGAATGTTTTTTGTAAAACTCCCTTGAGAGACTAACTGATGCCCTGTCTATCAGGCAGGGACCTTTTCAGTTGCAAGCCACGATGTGTTGAAGAACCGAGCAATAAAGAAGGCCAAACGCCGAAATACTGGAGGAGAGGTAACATCTGCTGGAACCTTCACTAACTTTAAACCTTCTCACAAAATTGAACTTGATATGTATTAATATGCTACATCCAGATGTCTGTTTATACATACGAGTGGTTAACTGTGCCTGAATCCTGATCCAGATTGTCCACACAAGGTTTACTTGAAAATACTCAATCACGTTTTGATAATAATCAATGCTTAATTATGCATTTTTAGCATTATTGTCAAATGAAACCACAAAAGCATGTCAAATCTAAAATAACATATCAAAGGTTTACAGTAACCGTTTCCGTGGTGATGGCGATTACCACCAATAACCATAGCGGGAATATGAGCCTTAAAAGTCACGATCCCAAAATCCAGATTGATTGGATTTCTTAGATCCTGCCCCTATAGCTCAGAGTATCGCCCACTCAATTACATGTATTTAAATGGGAGTAATGGCAATTAACGCTGTGGGGTTATGGGGTTGTTGAGTCGTGTTATGGTGGAGATGGACAATCAAGCGTTTCAATAATTGACAAGGGCTGTGTTCCACTGGCCACGCCCATCCGACATAACCCTGCCCACTTTCTGAAGCAGATTAAAATTAAAAAAAAAGAGGAGGCGAAACCTCTATGTTAAGATGTTCTTTAACACGGCATGTCGATGTATAATGCCACTGGAAACCAGTCGCATCAACCAGTAGCCTTATTGTTTTTTGTTACGCAGGATTCCCACAGGAGCTAGAATTAAAGTAAGGGAAATTAGAAAATCCAACTCTACCGTTGCCGTTTCCAAGATACTGTTGTTTAAACAATGGCAATAGTTTTATAATGGGAATGGTTGGTGGACAAAGGAGCTATGGCGATATTCTTGTGGGAGCAAGAACACAAGTTGGATACTATCCAGCCATGACAATTTATGATTCTTCACACCGCATTGCTTAGTATTTCCTCCGACATGCAAGTGCCAAAACATGACAGGTTTTATTTTTGGAGTTGCTTCATCACTAATGTGGCTATATTTTCACGCTGCTATCTTCTAGGGTTGTAGTAGCTATAATACTGGACTGTTGTCGACATAGATGTCGACTACATAATCTAATCGGCGGCTGCACTCATGTACTGGTTGGAACTTTGTGATAACTAAACCGAGGTCCTGCCTAGCGGGCCATTGTTGCATTGAGGTTTTGTCTCATGTTTTTATTTTTGACACAGAGTGACGGCTTCATGTGTGTTCTGTATCTTAGGCTGAGAACCCCGGAGCCTTCAAAAGTTTCAAAGGCTTCTCCCTGACCGGGCCAGCAGCCAGCGGAGGGCCCACCACAGGGTTTTCCAGCTTTGGTAACGGCGCCAGCTTTAAGGGCCTCACTGGCCTGACCAATGGAAACGGCAATGCTCCCTCATTTAGAGGCTTCTCTGTAGCGGGCACCACACCCGGTGAGTGGTGGACTCATTTGTGTCTCCTGGCCTTGTCTACCTGCTATTGTGCTGTATTTCCATGTTCTTAGTGAGGGGGCCAATAGAATGCTTGTTTGTTTATTTTGTTTTGGGCCTGATGCAGATTATTACAAGGCATGTAGAACACCTTTACATACATTGTTGTCTTTTTTTTTAATACTAGACTGAGTTAGAGGTCATATACTCCTTAAAATACCTTTCTGCCTGAAAATAACTCTGGCATAGCTCCGTCTGTGTTTTGACGCGCAACCATAAACTACACCATAAATCAGTAGTAACTGTAACAATCCTTCGGTTTTGTGTGTCCACACACTGAATAGATAAACAACTTGGGAATCTAACTTTGGTGTCAAATGCCACAGAATGCTTAAAATCTCTGATTTATTGATGTAATTCGCTCAATTCCAAAAAAACGATTTTGATATCCAGCAGCCCTAATTATTAGTTATCAATATTTTGGGCAGATTCTTTTCATTTTATTTATTGCATTATCTGAAAAATAATACAATCAAGCCCTACATTGGCCTCACTGCTAACGTGTGTGTAGTGTGGGCAGTGCTCCACTGTACGCATGTAATTGACTTGAAAAGCTCCCACATTGTCACTGGACAGGGCTGACTATTTGAAGCTAATGAAGCTGAATCAGCGGGGCACTGTATGTTTGTTCATTTCACAGCCATTGCTTGAGGGCACAGCGACAGACAGGGCTGCAGTTTTAGCTCAGTTGGGGGATGGGGATGAGGGGGGTGGTGCTTTCTCAGAAGCAGACACATCATAAGCATCCCCCCTGCACTCCTCTTCCCTCCATCCAACCCTGAAATGTAGGCTGCTCTCCCTCTGGGGAGGTATCTCTGGATAACCAGGGCTGTCCTCTCTTCCACCTCAGGTCTAATGTTTAACGGCCCCGCCTCCACCAAGCCCAGCGCTGACGTCGGCAGCAAGCAAAGCAACGGCTCCGCCCCCAGCTCCGCTCAAAGCTCTGGCGCTTGCAGCAGCAGCAGCATAGGCAGCAACAAGGAGTACAGCCGCCAGCTCACGGCTCTCAACTGCTCGGTGCGGGACTGGATCACCAAGCATGTGAACGACAACCCCCTGTGCGACCTAAACCCCATCTTCAAGGACTACGAGCAGCACCTGGCCAGCATCGAGAGGAAGTACGGAGCCGCCCAGCCAGCCCATGGAGCTTCTGAAAGCAGCTCGTCAGGGGAGAAGCAGGGGGAAGCCGCCCACCCACTCTCCTCTTCCTCCTCCGCTGATTTCTTCTCCTTCGGCAGGGACAAGGAGGGCTCCGGCCAAGACAAAAGCGGCGGCTCTGCACTGCACGCAGGCGTCACGTTCAACTTTGGTCAGAAGGTGGACAGCTCGGTGCTACGATCCAGCCCCCCCAGCTTCTCCTTCTCCTCAAAGCCCTCCTCTGGCCAGGGCTCTGTGTTTGGAGCCTCACCGGCGCCCTTCTCTTTCAGTGGGTTGAAGGCTGAGGCTTCCCAGCACACAGGTACACCA
>OMKR01021671.1:1208-11709 GCA_900302355.1 Cyttopsis rosea | reverse complement strand
CCCACTTGTGTTGTCAGTTAAGCAAATACATTGCAGCTCCTCTTCTGCAGATCACATTGGACATTTAGAGAGAGTGCGCTGCCAGGAAAGAGCAAGTGGAATCCACTGCCATCCTTCGCACTCCCATGCTCTATGCGCCCTTTTGTTGAATGTTACCTCTGTATAAAAGTGGGGTTTTTCTGAGGTAAGAAGAGAGGAGGCGTAGATTATCTTGGTCCCTCGGGCACATGATGCAACAGTGATTGAATCAACAGGAAAGAAGGGGACCCTTAGCTGTCAGCTAATGAATAAAGGTGACAGGGAAACACAAAGTGGCTTTGCCATGGTTCAGGACGCCTGGTGACCCCAAGGTCTTATTTAGGCCAGGCCCTCTAATGCCCTTATCCTGAGTTCCACACTCCGCCCCACCCAGACACCAGTCTAGGTTTAGGAACCATGTTAGCGGCTCAGCAGCCACTACTGAAGGGCCCTTAATCCAACTGGGTTGACAGCTTGGCTCTTGATGCTGTTTCTGCGGCACTGAGACCAATGGGCTTTTCATCCCCCGTTTTCATCCCTAACCCCCCCCCCTAAAACACAGCCACAGGAATCATGGGAAAAAAGATCTATCCTGGGGGAGACAAAGGAATGAGACGGTAAACAAATCAGAGATTCCATCATTCAGCACAAGATATACATTCTTGTCCTTTCAAAATCTAAAGCTCAAAAACGTTGCTCCCTTCGGCTGTGTATTTCCTATTGTCCTTAGTGCCACGTGTTGTGTCAAGCATAGTCTATACCCAGATAATCTTCCCCTCGGCTTCAAAATGATTAGGGAAGATTGAGGTCAAAAAACCATTAGAATCACAAAATCGAAGCTTTTAAAATATTTCCTTTTCCTTTCCCAGCACGAATCAGCTTAGTGAGTGAGGCCAATAGTTTGAATTATCAGAACAATGAGACATGTTAACCAGTAGACAAATTCACTCTGCCAGCTATAAAATGCAGTTTAGAGTGATTATGTAGGCTGTTTTCTCATTAGCATCAAACAACGGAAGGGATAATGAAGCCCCACCAGTTATTTTGTACAAACCTAAATGGGTATTTTAAAGACCCATTTGTTTTAACCCGAATGTACATTGAGATTAGGGCTTTACAATTTATAGAAATATTATTGAAATCGCAATATGGCCAAGTGCAATATCAAAATTGCAGAAACTGCAATTATTTGATAAAGGTAAAATGTGACAAAACACAATTATAAGTGAAGTGCTGCAGAGATGCCCTGGCCTACAAATCTTGTTCTCCAGATGTAAATAAACATGTTTCTTCCAGACCCCAACGAATGTCACATCATCATGATTTTAATGGTTTTTTCAGTGAAGATGAAAATTGTGATGCAAAAATGATCATTCACACTAATCGTGAATCAGATCGCAATCTGTAATATCTGTCAAAATTATCGCAATATGATCTTTTTTTAATATAAGACATGGATTAACGTAAGCCGTTGAAAACCAAGCTTTGTTTAATCGGTCACAAAGAGAAAAAAATGCAATATGAATTTCACTTATTAATCAAAAACCAAAGGACAGCTTTGGGGAGGTGGCGGCATTCATGTCCTATGCCAGAGAAATTTAGGATCAAACACTAGCAGTGGCATAGCAATCAGTGTAATCTCCTCTGTTCTGCCCTAGCTTCTTATAGCCAGGATTCTTTGGTGGCTAAAAGAAAGTCATTGTCATTGAGATAATTCCGCGCCCTGCGTTGGCCATGGTTGTGAGGGTAGGAGGGATGGAGGGATGGAAGAACGGTGACTTCATTTATCAGGGCCTTAGAGGCTGGCTGGCCTGATAACCCCATCAAATGACTTGCCCTAGGTCCTATGTCTGAAGACTTCCACCGAGTCCTTGCCCGGTGCCTTTTTAGAACTTCGTGAGTTTAAACCGAAGAAGTAACCCAAAAATGATCTGCGGCTGAATGATGCTCTTGCAGTCAGACCGGACCGTCCTCATCCAGGTCCTGACTCGGTGGTTCCTCACAGGCCCTCCAGCCGCGTGACGGACCAAGCGGAGGCTGCCGTCGTTCTCGGAGGCGGGTTAGTTGACGACGCAAAAAGCAACAGCGATGCCGGCTCCCGAAGACAATCGTGCCGATTGATGCAGCCATGGAATCGGATTTAGCAGAAATAGATGTTATAACAGCAATAAAACCACAAACAAAAGAGGTTTCCGCTTTGTCAGCTTGCCAAGAATCCTATTTTCATTGTTATTTCGCCACTCATCGCCCTCAACAGATGCGTGAGGCTTCAAAGCTTGGGATTGGCGGCGTTCACGACGACTCCGATATACTACAAGGACGCTGCCGGCTAACGTTGGCCAGCGGATTTACCGAGATCATCTCTGACGGCAAACCGTATGACTGTTTGTTTTGTAACTTTTCTTGATCTTTCAAATGTTATTTCAATATGGGATTTGTATATCCACACTTTTGTGATGTTAAGTTATCAAATAAAGTATTGAAAGATTGGCTGAAATTGTTGTCTGTCAAGGCATGGATTCAAATCAAATGCTCGCTGCGAAAGGCCAGTCTGTCTTGTGATAGGGGCTGGAAAGACCTCGCAAGAAAGACTGGTGGAACCAGGCTAATGCTGTTGAGTATTTCTACAGCATTTATGCTACTGTGAGTTTTTATTGTATCAAACAAGCCTTTCCTTTATTTGCAACCGACTATCTCCACCAACCATCTATCTATTTGATGCCACACACAAGTAGTAGTTCAGTTCATACTTGGGTCTTTTACGAATGGGAATTGAGTGCATTGGTTTGTGATGGCATTGTGCCGACTGAGGTTAAAATGGGCCAAGTTTGAGCCAGACCAAATGCTTGGGTCTTCAAGGTTGGCCGGTTTGGGGCCTCTTGCGGACCCAAAGCCACAATTGACACATGGCCACCTCTTCCTTTGAGCAGAGCCATGGTGGGTATCTCAAAGGACTAACTTTGTGACAGAGAGCAAGCCTCCACGGATCCCGTGAGAGGACTTTTAATCTTTGGCCCCTTCATGATGTGTCATTGAAGTCCGTTTCTCAACTGCGGTTGACATTTAGAGGTAGAGGAGTCAAAGCGCAAGTTCAAAACATTCTCCAGCGCTGACATAAAATTAGCTTGCTGTTGAATAAAGGAAGGAATTGTTGATGCATCGTTAGGTCTGAGCCTTTTAATGCACTTGCTCCGGGCTATTTTCTTGATTATTTACGCCATACATATACTGTACATCACATCTGGAGTTGCTTTACGATAGCACAATAATGATTTTGGGTCCTCTCTTGCCTCTATCTCTCTTGTCTTTCTGTTTCTGTCATTTCTTCTGTCCTCTGATTTGTTATTGTTCTCTGCATCTGATTCTCTCTCTTTCTCACTTTCTTTCTCTGTATATGATTCTTATTCACACTTTGCTCTGGTGGGTAGAGTAAAAAGTTGTTGTTTTTATAACTTTGTGCAGGAAATATAGTCTTGGGAGGAATATATTCTACTTCTAAATTGTTGGCTTAAGTATCCCCTTTGGATGAACAAGCATCTCTTATCTTTCTTCAGTCTCATTTTCACCATAGAGATTGCTGTTCCATTGGGATTACATTACTCATCAGCATGTGTTAGTATGGACCATGTGAGATCCAGCAGTTCTCCAGTTGACAGGTCAATATGGAAGGAAGTGTTACCACATTTCTTTACACGGCGCCTGATAGCCTCACCGGTTGGGAGAAAGGCTATGTGGGAAGTGGTACACACCCTTCTGTAACTAGAGAGTGACTGTATTGTCTGTCTGTAACACTACTCTAATACAACATCAGGTGTATTGGAGACACACCACTCTCTGGTTTCCCCTTGTAGTTGCACAAAAAACGAGGACAATTTCCGTTCCATGCATTCTACTGTTCCACTGGAGGTCGATGTGGCTCTGGAACCTTGCCTGTTTGCACTGTCTCCCCAAAAAGCCTTGGGCAAAGTAATAACAAGCAGGATCACATGCATGCATATTTTATGAATTCATTGCAAAACACTGGCTTAAATGGGGATATAGAACAGTAACTAATCAAACCAAAATTGGTGAACTACATGGAGGCCAGGCTGATTGGATTCTCCACACTCTTCCTCAATGAAAGAAATCCAATTAGACATTCGGCGCCCCAAGTCAAACTCTCTAGGATTACCTGGGGCCTGTACCCCAACCCAGTCCTGGGAGAGAGTGATAACTAGACGCCTATAATCTCAGAATAGGTCTGGCTAGAGGGCCTGACGATACCCAACAGCATGACTTCCTATGCACCTCCCACACACCCTCATAACCTCCCATGCATGCTAAATGGACATATTAGACAAGGGATGACTGATGGCATCATTGTATCAGCTGTATATCAGTCAACTTGATGCTAGCGGCAGTCAAACATCAAATGAATGAGGGACAAAAACAAACATTAGTCTTGGCTTTACCAAGTTGGACCCTGTGTGCATGGAGCAAACTTGTTTCCGGGTGATAGTGATGGCAACGCTGCATTCACACTCTTTCAGCATCCTCCTCTTTGAAGTCAATTTAGAATTGCGCCTGGATGGTTAGGAGAGACATGCAAACTACTGAGCAGACAAAGCTGCTACTTCATAGCCTCAACAAATCCCCCCCACCCCCCTCGGTTCTCAAATCTGGCTTCTGAGACGACACAGAAACCAGCAGGTTGTCCATCTCTTTGTGAACAACTTTATGGCACTGGATATACCCTACTATGTTTATAGACCTTTTCCATTACTCTGTTATTGGAGAGGCACGTCAGAAAGTGAATGTGTTTGCTGTGGTCATTACCTCTTAACAATATATGTTGGAAGAGAATAACCCCAAACAGTGGACCCCTGTCGGGTAGGATTAAGGGCCGTATCCTTGACCAAAGAAGGTGGAGATGTAAGGGGCAAAGGGTGTGGGCAGGATGCGGGGTCGGGGCGGGGTGAGAGAGAGAGGGACGAGGCGGTGACCAACACAGACGCTGGCTCACCAGGACGCACCGTGCAGCCGGTCTGAAATATGGCTGGGTTTCTTTGATGCTGGAAACAATGCACCTGTTGGGGGCCTAAGGCCATGTCCTCCTCTAATGTGTCCTCTTCCTCTCTCCCTTCTTCCCTGCTGCCCTTTCTCATGTCTCCATGGTATCATTGGCCAGTACCCATTGTAGACGCATTCTGATATTTCACTGTCATTATCGGCTGACATTAGCGAGACAACTGCCGCTTGCAACAAAAGTTAAGCGCTCGGAGGGCTTGTTGTCTTTTTCTGTCTTCTCAAGGGATTCTATTGTTTGTGAGTTGTTTGTCCCAGTCCAGCATTAACTACAGCCAAAAAAGTCACAAATAATCTTTTGGCGTCATGGTGTCTACATAACAAAAGCCACTGAGTTTGTTTTCACTCTCTGTGTTTGAGATTCAGTATATTCCTATTACTGCCAGTGCTTTTGCAGCAGTAGGCAAACTATGTCCTTGACAGACCGCCCTCCTAAATTAATTCCTTCCAAGCGCCTGACTGAAAGAATAAAAACAGAGTCTGAATAACGCCTCAAACTGGCTCAGATGATGAAAAAAAAACCCCTAACCCTAAAGCAACTCATATAGTGTGGACTGAAGCATAATAGAGTAGATGGCCATAGAGAAGCTCGCCAGGGATACCTTGTCATCGCACTTCAGTTTGATTGACATGCCACTTCTTTTCCTCATCAGGCATGGTAAAATGGTCTAAAAAGTCTCTCTTTTACATAACATTGGACAATTGCATGCCTAACCTTCTTTCATTCACTGTTGGGCCCCTGTGAATTTCAACTGGAGCAACCCCAACATTTCTCTGTTTTGTAATGCTAAAATTAGCAACCACTGAGGCATGTGCTTGATATGGTAATATGGACGGAAAACGCGGTGTTGGATTGTTATTTCTCCATTCAGCATGGATATTTGATTTGAGATTTGCATTCTCAAGGATGCAATTCCTTTCGTTTTACCGTCCTTACTAATCAGCCATTCTTTTTTTAAGAGACTTGTTTGCTTACAATTAAACAGATAATTATAATGTGCCATTTTTATCATGGTTATTTTATTTTGGTGAGAGAAACAGTGCATTCAATATGAATAAAAACTCATTGCTCAAACTAAAATGCAATCAGAATTTGACAGCATGCTGGATGATTTGCAGTATTGTTGCTGGTTGTGCCTGTGACTGTGAACACTTTTCTGACATTGAGAAGTTTTGTTGCAAAGCCTCACACAAGATAGCAGCACTGAGCTGTGGGAGAGCTGCTCTAAATGTTTAATGGAGAGTTTGGGGATAAAGGCCACAGTGCAGCTCTCTGCGTCTGACTGTCTAGTGTCTCATTCCCACCTGGTCAAGCTCCAGCACACACTACAGTACTTTGACTCACACTGACTCCTACGTAGAGACGGGAAACAGAGGCTTGTTGGAGACTCCTGACGCTATGCAGTCATGCAGTACATGGGTTACTTTGTGCAGCACAATAGACGCTGGATACTGCTTTCCAGTTGGATTCCAAAAAGCTGATCTGTAGCCTATCGCTTCACTTGGCTGAACTTATTCAAAGCTAACCCTCTTCCACTTACTAGTGTTCCTACATTTCACTGGTGTGGGCTTCCTCCTCTCAACCCCGGCTCCTGTGTCTGGCAGTGTGCGGGGCATTTGACCACCACCCACCAGCATGTGTCACGGTCAAAGCCCCAGTGCTCTGGAGAAGCCCTGGCAGTCCCTCAATGGCTCTTTCACCACCCCTCTGGGACAATGCATTTTTTCCATGCCATAAAGCAGATGCTGTATTATAGCGGCACAATACCGGGCCCATCCGAAACTGTTTAACATGTGAAAGGCACACCGGGATCGGGATGCCTACCACTGTGTGGGGCTTTTTGACTCGCCACTCTATAATGAGTATACACTGGAAGGAAAAAGAGCGGGCAATCCCAACTGCTATTGTGATCACTTTATAGGGAGAGGAAATGCAATGTAAAGTGCTGATCTTGGCTATTCTTCCACGGCCAGGACTTTTCTACTTACCAGAAAGCTGAAATCACTATGACAGAGAATGAGCCTGTCAGCATTTATGCCTGCAGCAGATAATTGGGCAGGAACCTTCAAATTGAAGGTCTTTTTGCTTCCTAAAGTACATTACTAAAGGTATTGGTTCCCGATATTTATTTACTGCAACACACATTTAAGAATTAAGGTAGAAGAGTTTGCCCTATCAGCACACATTGTCCAATGCCACAGCTTGATTTAACCATGACCAGCGCTGTCCTGGAAGAGAACGCTGAGCCTGTGAGACGGCCGAGCTCTTAAGAGTCAACAAATCAAGAGCTGAGAAGTGTTCAAACAACTTGCCTACAGAGGATTAACCAGTGAAACAGAAAAGCCCTCCAGTTAAATGATTAGGGTTCTTTGTGTGACTAGTACCTGAGCTCTGTTGTCCTGCTGTTTGTTGTTGGTAGGTTGAAGAGGCTTCTCTTGTTCCCAGTCGTCTGGCCTCAGGGCTTTCTCTGTCCTATAGCTCTACCCTATAGCTGCACCCCCTGCTTTATAACCAACTAAGACAATGTTGAGCCTGCACTCCTCGTGGACTTAACGGTGGTTTGTTAGCGGTTCCCTGAGTGGGCAATTAGCCAGACAGGGAAAAAGCCTTGAAAGACCAGTGGTAGACCCCTCCAGACAGACCAGACTGTTTGGTCAGTGGTGGAGCATTAGTGCCTTCTCCACTCCAGATGTGGCTTCAGGACCCAAAGCACATGCTGGAGTCAGGCAGCAGCACTCACAGGGAAGCCATGGGCCCAAGGCTCCCGCCGCCACTCAGGAGGTTTATCCTTCTCGACGAGGGCTCTCCAAGGATACCACTCTTCACATCGCCACCTGTTCATCAACCATGTCAAGGCCGCACATTCGTCATGTCAAGATGAGTGCAGCGCTAAGAGCATAAAAGCCGCAGCTGGAACAATTTAAAGTACATTAAATTAGCTGCCTGTCGTACTTCTAGACAGGCACAAGAAGGATGTCGCCATGAGAAATAAGGCACTAACTGTGGGTGTATGAACCAATTGTAAAGAAAAAAAAAAGTCTGATTATTGCCTGTGCAGCTGGTTGACAATATTGTACTGGAGTGAATAAATAGCTGCATTGTCTGTAAAAAGAATATGCCAGAGCTTCAGCTTTTTCGCTCACTTTATTGCGTTAAATTGAGTTAAGTCTACATTTTATGTTCATTATATTTTAATGGGGGATTTAATCAATTTGCCATCTGGTATTGGCAGATATTTGGTCGGCATAGGAGGTTTATGATAGTCTAGAGTGGCTGTAGTCAATCAAATTTTGTGGAGCGGAAAATTTAAGCTGTTTGTGTCAATTATTCATTAATCAAGAGCAGTGGTAAGATGGTAAAAAATCGAATTCCATTATTTTTTTCCTTGTGATAAACCTGACATCCCAACATTTAGTACTCCTTAATTCTGTCCAACAAGCAGTGAAACAAAACAAAAGGGAAAATTACGCTGTATTCATAAAACAGATCATGATTGTCTCTTCTTCAGATAATAAATCGCATTGAGATGATGATGAGAGGGATAACGAGATTTATCTTCCAGGTCCAGAAAGCAAAAGTCCTCCCCAGTATTTCGAGTGGACCATGCGGATTTGATAGCAAAGCACAAACCAGAGGTCCAACCGATGAGTGAGATCAGTTGATCAGTGCGTGGATGGAGCAAAAACACGGCAGGACTTTCACTTTCTGAACCTGGAATCGTCCACCACTGAATTTACCCAAAAGGTGAATCTTCTAACGTGTCATTTTTGCGAATTAACCTCAAGTTTCGTTTCCGTTTCAGTTTCGAGAGCAGACGGAGACCAAGACATATTCTAGAGTGTGTGTGTGTGTGTGTGTGTGTGTGTGTGTGTGAGTGTACGGATGCTAAAGGAACAGTATCACTTGGGAAACTCGGTCGTGGCCGCTCATAGAAACCACCGCTGTTGTCTGTTTGACTTGTCAAGTAAAGTCTGTGGTGACTTTGTTTCCCGCTCTCGCCTCGGAGACGGTTTCTCCGACGTCTCGCATCCAGCGAGGGCTCGTCTCTCAGACTTCACACCGTCGCTAATTTATGCGTTGTGCAGCGGCAGGCGCGCTCAAATACAACGGCACGCAAGGTCTGTGTTGAATTAACCTCGATAATTATGCAGATTCCCTTGAAAGAAAAGAGCAATTGTTCCAAAGTCCATAAAATATTCCAACCCCCCCTACTGTTTGACATTGCACGAGTGAATAAATAGCTTGAAAATGTTAAGCTTTCCTCGTTTAAATCAGCTTGTTGCAAGCTGCGAGGTTCGTGTGGAGTGCTTACCTTGGGTGCCACATGGGTCAGCGTTTCCAGTTAATGTTTCCAGTTAATGTTTACATTACTGAGGATTTTTCAGGGCTTTGGGCTAATGGAGGCTGCGATCACTAAGAGCGCATTATCCCCTGCTGATAGCAGCGGAGATCCATCCCATGAAAACATTTTGAAGGAATCCACTTTGAGCTTTTCCAATAGAAGACCGGTTTGAAATGGTAATGGTTCATTTGATCAATACCCGTGCCGCTCCTCCAGTAAATGCTGGAGCTAGCAGGTTGCATTCATGCACAAAGACCGGAATCCATTGGGCGTCCTACATCGAATCCAGAGGTCACTTGTGGCCGAGGAGGACGTTGCATTTGGGGATTGTGCGGTTCCGAATCAGCGTCTCATTCAGCAATATGCTGATTCCTTGCAGGTCTGGCGGCCCAGAGCGTATGAATAGAAGCTAGTTTCCATTAGTCTGAATCAAATGCAGCGCGGGTGCTTCGGAAAGACGGCTCAGCCATAGCTAATCAGACAGTTGTGGTATTATAATGTAATGGCTGAACGTGAAATCACGTCAAAAGCCCATTTGCAACCTTGATTTTGCGGTTATGACTTTGTGTGCTTGTGAGTCTCTCTCTGTAAAATGTGGAATTGATTTTGTTGTTTGTTTGCTTTTTTTCCGGGCTGTTCAATATGCCGGCTGCAGAGGCTGGCATCGCTTGTTCAGCGCAGTTAGAAAAAAAAAGAAGCTGCCTGCTCCCGGTGCCGGCCCAAAACAAAGTGAGGGATCTGGAGTGTGGGACACCCAGGGGCATTGTTTTATTCAGGTGTTGTTCCTAAGAATAGGACAGGTTGACACCACTGTGCCACCGCAGACTCTCCTCACCGTGTGTGTATGTGTGTGTGTGTGTGTCTATAACCAGGTTTTATAACCAGCCCCGTTGGCTTTGAATTGATTCAGAATCAATCAATGAGAAATGTGTTAGCCTTTAACCACGACTATTCCCCCAAGTGGCTGCCCACGCTCCCTCGGTGCCAGTGTGTGTTTCCACTGTGTGTGACCGCAGCCGTGGCATTAATGCTATCGGTTACTCAAAGAAAACCACTATATTTTAGTTTTTTTGCAA
>OMKR01021649.1:1605-24342 GCA_900302355.1 Cyttopsis rosea | reverse complement strand
TCTTCAGCATGCACACAACATGCACACAGAGTCCATCCCAGACTGGAGAACAGAGTGTACCCGAGGAGTGATTTATTACACAGAGCTGATGCTTCCCGGGACAATTACAGCCAGCCTGAGCAACAGGCTGAAAATGGCTCCTCAGTTTGCATGTGAACACACAATGCAAACACCACACAATCACATGCAGTGATGCACCCACACAATCACTCCAGCATAGACAAGGTTATATGATTTTTTTCAATATGCATAAGAAATTCATTCCAGTCGAATCTAGTCTTACATGTGCGTGGAGGTGACGACCCAGAAATCCTGGAAGCCGACAGTCTCAGTTAATAAAGTGAGTGAAAAATCATGCGAACGATGTCATTGAGTATTTGGGGAAAACCATAAAATCCTAAGCAAAGGCCAAAGCCAAGAGAGAAGCTTAAAATGATGCATGTGTGGTTTACAGTACCTTTAGATAAGAAAAATTTGTCGATTTCAAGTTACGGTTTTTGGGAGGATGGCACCAAAATTTGCTAAACTACAGTTTTCTCAACCGCAAACCCAGTGTCAAACAGGTGTGACTCAACATGGAGCTGGCATTAAATCATTTGCCACTTTGAAAATTAGCCATGCTTTACAAATGACAAATACAATTGAGCACTTTTTCCAGCACTGAAGCGACAAAGCTCAACTAATTCAAAGCTTTTAAACCAATCACTGACAACAGTAATATCATTTGAGCTTATAAAGAATTAAAACCATTAGTAGGCCTTTTGCCGACATTAGAGAAAATACACATACCCAAGTATGTCATACACCGTTTTTTTACCTGTCTGCACAAAATAATGTGCACAAATCCGTGCACAGTAATAAATAATCCCCAAGGCCACAATGAATTGCTTTCAAGTCAACAGAAGATCGATATTAGACAGCACCATCGTCCGGATGCCTGCGGTGAGATTAGTGAGGAAAGAGGTTCGGTTTCACCAGACATATTCTCAGAAAACCAACACAAAAAGTACCTGCACAGAGACATTGTACAATGTAGTTGAAAGTAAATCCCTTAGAAAGGAACGCTCATGCCAACACTGTCAAAATAACCTCATTAATTTTTTGCTGCTGGGCTCAGACTGAGGCACATGATGGAGGTAGATGGTAGCATGATAGGAGGTGTTATGCATCTTCTTAATATGCATCAACAGCTATGCGAGTCACTTTTCTTTTGTCATTGCATGTTTATAAGACTAAACAGTGGGTGTTAAATCCAGCAGGCTTGCATGTATAAAAAGAGACACACCCTGGTTATTATCATCTTAAAAATGTTCAGGCTCCTTTCACATGCATGTGGAGGCCTGCATGCACACAATCACATACGCACAGAAAATGTAATCTAACTGGTGAGATTTTTGACTCAAAACAAAGTACACTAGCTTGCCTTTTGAGTATCTGTATTCCAGTTTCTGTATGAGGGAAATCTATGCAAACCCATTCCATTATGAAATGCCACTCGATGGAAAAAGAGAAGGAATGTATGGGCCCATGCCTATATGACAGCCATGCATCTGAATTGTTTAACCCCAATGTTTCAATCAATGTACATTTGCAAGGAACCATTTGGTACAGTTAATGTATGTAGTCAGGCAATGGGCATCAGTCGAAGTCCAACAACTAGAGGTTTTATCTAGTTTATTCCCCGTCGGGAAATACAGTGGCTATCCAGCACTGTAATAACAGATCTCCACTCACAATTTGAAGGCAAACACTCAGGATACAGAAAGATGAAGGAAAATGGAGCCGTTTGGGTGGGGCCCGTATTGCTTAATGTCATACAGACAACGGCAAGCTAGACACACATGTGCAAATGAGGGCGAATGGATGATCTGATCTCAACTAGGCATCACCATGGAGCACCTCTGCATGCAGCAATCTGATAACAATTATGACACATTTATCATACCCACATGCACAAAACACATGTGTGAAATTTCACAGCCCCCTTTGATCTAGTCTCCGCTTGTAAATACGCAGATTTTCTCCAAGTATATAGTCTGCTTGGTAAGGTGATGTCAGGAGGCTGAGTAAGAGGGGGGGGAATTAAGCTTCTAGTAAAGTCTTATGAGGGCGGCATGCAGGCATTAGGACTTGGCACCTGGGATGAAGAAAGAACGGGAACGGTGTGATGTGCTTGTTTGTGTGCATATGAAGGCATGCAGCGCGCTATCTGTGCACAGTGACATCACCGATTGAGAAACAGACATCCTGGCCCTTATGTTCCCACCACACGCAAATGAGACAATGACGCAGCACTGACACACACAGCTGTGTGTGTGTGTGTGTGTGTGTGTACCTTCCGGTGTGTATACCCCACAGAACAAAAAGGCTGCCAAGCATTAATGGCCACCTCCTCTACTTTTTTTTGCGCTCTATTTATTCTGTGGCACTCCCTGCTGTAATACATTGATTCTACGCTCCCTGTCATATATTTGACTAATAACTAAATTTTTAGAAAAAAAAAAAGTGACTCGTAACTGTCCAAGCTGCCACGCCGATTTGTGAAATAAAACCATTTCCTCACACTCGTTCTACTTCCATTTAACTGAGTGACTACAGCCTTTTGAAGTCAAGTCCACTGAGCAAGTCGTCCCAAATTTGCCTAAATAAAAAAAACTTTTGTTTGAGTGGCCGCACATGTTCACTTACGCTCTCCATTATTGACCTTGGCTCGTAACCTCATGTTGGGGAGAATCAAACGTGTTTATCCGAGATCGTAAGGTCTTGCCAATATGTGATGTTCAATTACCAACAGTCAACTTTCATTTGGAGAAAAATTGAGGGGTAAGCAGGAGATTAAATTGGATGGAGATGGCCTTTAAAGCTTGGTGTAGGCATATAAACACACTCTAAAAAAGGTGTCAATTTATTATGATCATGATAATATAAATGGATAACAGCATGTCAAAATCTAGCTACCATTATCAACATTATCAATGAGGTGTACTATGCTTCAAACAGACTAAGCATATAATGCTTATTTTGATATTCTCCCAAGAGCAACCGGCAACCACAACGTGAATGCAAATGTGTGTGATCGGTTTATGAACAATAACATAAATGATGGGCAATTCATTATGTGATGGCTACTGTAAAATCCCTTTTTTATCATCAGAATCCTCTACAGAAAACGTATCATGACAGCTATAGCACAGAAACAATATCAGCAGTTCGGCAACAGAGCCGCTGAGATCAAATTAAGAATTGTAAGGATGTGAAGGTTTGCAAAAGAGCAGTTGGTGATTATGTTAAGGTTTCATCTAACCTGCCATCATTATTCCCACAACTTGAACACGCTGTTCCTCTCCAAATACCCATGGATGCATTTTGTCCTCCCTTTCTCCTGGTCAACCGTTCACATCTACTGTACATCAAACTGGCCGAGAGCCTCGCTCTGCCGCTCTCATTGTACAGTATATCCCTTGTTACCCTCCCCCACTATTTGGCAGTTTAGTTTGCGTGCAAAAGGCAGCACAAGCCTGAAGGGTGAATGAACAAGACATTCCTGGTACGATTCCCAGGAAATCACTCCACCAAGTCCCACCCTTCCTTGCCTAGAAGATAAAACAAATGAACCCTGTACATCTCTATAGATGTTCTATACCAGTGAAATATAAGTGAAATTTAGACTAATAGACATTCCCTGGACTGTCTTGTTTTCTGAGACATTGACTATGCATTTAGTCAAATAACTTGCCTATCGTCTAATTTCCTTAACGGTGAATCAGAACCTGTGAAAGGCCGCACAGCTACCACAGCTGTTAGTTGATTTGTGCTGATGGAGCTCATGGGTGAGAGGCTAAATTTCTCATTTGTCTGAAAAGGTTTAAAAACAGGGACATGTGATAAGCTCATCATTTTCCTCCGTGGTGCAGTAAAACCCCAGTTGACACACTTACCTGATCAGGTTATGCATGTTTGCAAGTGTATTGGAGAGATGGGTCAAGAACTCGACGGTGACCTCAAGTGAAGGAAGTTGCAAGGTTTCTACTGGTTTGCGTTTCGTTAGGGCAACGGGTGGATTCAAAGGGAGGAATCGAGGCGGGCTATGGTAACAGTTAGCGCGAATGAGAAACACACTTTTGAGATACAATTAGAAATGAGAAAACTATACAACTACACATAGCGGCCAAAGGTTAAGCCACACCCACAATATGCATAAGGGGTCCTCCACTTAAATGAACACCAACTATTTTTAACCTCAGCCTTATTTGTCCATCGTCAGGAGTCAACCCAAGTGTTGCATCAGAATCTTTTTAATTAATCCAGCATTGAAAGAATACGTTCTTCGGAAACCGCAGTTGCCCATTGATGCTCATTGATCACTTGCCTTGACTTCCAATGATCGAAAAATGAGGCGTTGTTTTTTACATTTATGGTTTGGAAAAATGTTAGAAATTGCTAATGTTCTTGTCCACAGCTGGCAGTAATACAATTAGATATTGGTTGGATATAGTTAGAAAATACTTTTGAGTATAATCAATCAAGACACTGGTTAACAGCTACAGTATTTAGCATTCTTCTACTGCTGCATATAAATATGGCCAACACATGTAGCCTGTAAAACATTATGTTTGCATGCCAACCCCTTCCCGCTTTTAATCGTACATTTCATTCCTTTAACTGCAACCCACT
Source organism: Cyttopsis rosea (assembly GCA_900302355.1). NCBI lineage: Eukaryota > Metazoa > Chordata > Actinopteri > Zeiformes > Parazenidae > Cyttopsis > Cyttopsis rosea. The sequence goes on along the minus strand of OMKR01021649.1, from coordinate 19,668 downwards.
GCTCCTTTCTATCCCTTGTCTCCTTTTCTTTAAACACCCATCATTATCTTTTACCCGCTTTTGTCGCCGCTGTTGACCTTTGATTTAATTCTCTCTGTCCACGTACTCCATCACTGCTCTTCCTCGTCCATGCAAAACTTCTCTCTCTTCTTCCCGGTCTGTAATTTCATTGTTTCACCTTTTTTCTCCCCCTTCATCCACTGCATTCTCTTTTTGGGTCTTTGAGTTGGTCAGTTCAGCAAGGCCGAGCTACATTTTTGAGATTCCTGCTACATATGGTCCACATTCCAGTCGGTCTGCCGAGAGGCCCTGCTCTTCAGTGCTGGCCCAACACACACCATCCTAGAGCCAAATGTAGCACAGAATGGCCCGGTTCGGCCCAGATTGCTCTAAATCACAGCACCAGTTTAGCCCAGTCTATGCCTGCAGTGGTCTTCGCCCTATTTATTTAAACCAAACAAGGCCCAGAGATATTGTAGGCCCAAGCCGTTCTTTCAACTTGTTCTAGTTTGGTGATTAATCTCAGAATCTCTTTGTTTCTACCCTTTATCTACTGGCTCTATCTCTCTCTCTCTCTCTCTCCCACAGCGGGAGAAAGAGGCAAAGCTAGAGAATGGACTATACCAGGTAGCTAACGGCTGGCTCCCAACTATGCCGCTTTAAACTTGTCTATACAGTATGAATGTGTGCATTTCTCTGAAGCACAATAGGACCATGTCCTTAAACTAGGCCACTTACAGCGGAGTGTGAAAAACTAAATCTGGACACCATTTGACTAGGACATCATATTATAGACACACACACACGCTTCACGGTGGAAATCCAGCGGTAGAGGCTTGCTGGGACCAGCAAAGGGATAGAGAAAGTTTACACTACAAGACCAAAAGCACCTAGTTCAAATGATGTCACAATACATGAAGTACCTCTGTCAACGAATGATAAAATAGGTTTGAATTGCTGCTGCCTGAGAGAGATTTTCCATTCTGGAAAAGGTTATGAGTATGCAAATGGTGTTTTTGAAACATGTGTTATACACATGTTGGGTTTGGGGCTAGCCTTGGTGCATCCCACTTGGCACAGCTGTGAAGAGGTAGCTTACTCGGGTAGAGTTGGAGCGCAGTTAGCCCTTCACCAACAACTTCTTACTAAACCCTGCTGTGCTGTACGCACCCACACAACCATGTTGAGTGGGTGTGTGGTTATAAGAAAAGACAGAAAATACATGATTCTCCCCTTGAAACAGCGCATACACACACACGCAGCATTAAAATAATACCTAGTGCTCATCTCTTCTGGACACAGGAAAACATAAGCACGAACGCATACACACATTTAAAGACCACGCATTTAGTATCGTCATTAACCCGTTTGAAGGACATTGATAAGTAAGAGTATAAAGGTTGCAGATTCAGAGAAGATCACTTTGTCAGAAAGTTAGCTTATGCTAGCCAACACCAGCAGCTCAGAGCCTCTGGTGGGTCTCTGGGGTGTGGCACTGAAAACATGCAACCTCACTGCAGCTACTGCATTTTCACTGCAGATCCGCCCCTCTCTGATTGGCCATCAATAACGATCAATGTGCTGTCCTTCTCAGCTATACCACGTCACTCGATACACCTGCTCATTAGTATGCTTAAGTTAGCAAAAGGAGGGTGACTCATTGAAATAAAAATGTAAAATACATCACCGTCCGCCAGGCTGATTGAAAACCCTAGTTTGGTACTTTGGAAGTGGAATGCATTTCGGTCCGTCTAAATCACAACACTTGAAAATGTTGTGATTATATGCACAATTACCATATGCAATTTGATAGATATATGGCAAGTGCCCATGAACGCTCGCACGCACAGACAGCATGCATGACTGTGCACGTTAGATTATTAAAGGGCAAAGGAACAGAAGGTGGCCAGCAAACTCATTGGATTCCAATCTCTCCCCCTTACTTGCCCTTTCTCCCTTTTGATTGCGTCTGGGGTGTGGTCTTACAGACGTCACAGCAGGATGGCTGTATTAATCGCACCTTGCCACACAAAGATAAAAAGCAGTGCAAGCTCACCACCAACGCACAGACACACAGTTCATTGCAATGTGATATATAAAAAATAATAATAATCAGGGGCCAGAGAAAGGATTAATTTTTGAAAGAATGCTGGAATACGCATGGATAGGCTCAACTTGTAAATTGCACAAAATGGTATTCAATGCAGTATTGTGTAGCACAATAATATTACTAAATAATGATCCAATTTGAAAATATAAATTCCACTCAAGCATTGCACGTCACTTTCAGAAATATTTGAAGTAAATTCAAAAGAAATTCATCTCGATCTATAAGACGATATTTGGTGCAATTTGGCTGACTGCAGTATCTTATCGCACCTAGTTCTCAATGAAAAAATAGGATCTGCAATGTGCAATCACGACATGAGATACATTTCATATATTCCCAGTAATGCAACTTCAGAGTGACTCATCGAACAATAACAGCTTATTAAACCACATTCAATCTTTGTATCGTTAGACAACACACACACACACACACACACACACACACACACACACACACACACGTTCTGACATTTTATGCTGTGATTATGCAGCTCTCTTGGCACAATATTGTTTGTTGACAGTCTCTGTGTTCTCTGGCCTGTGATCTCGTTACTGTGTGTCCAAGTGACAGGTTGCTAAAAACAGCCCTCCAAAAAGCCAATTAGTCGGAGGTTAATCCCCTCCGTGCGGGCGGTGCCTGCCCTGGTGTGAGCAGCATAGCTGCCTTATCAGACGCTGCATATTATGTTTAGATAAGCACAGGCTGATATGGTCATAGTATGACCTTGTTTATCATCTTTAAGTCGTATTACATTGTTGTGATATTAAAGCACAATTGTGATGTCTAATATTAGTTTTTATAAGTAGATATGAACTAAGATATTGTCATGAGAACTCTTGGGTCATAATATTTGAGGAAGGTGTACTTCAAAACAAGAGTTTTGTTTATACTGTTTTGATCATACTTTACATTATCACACAGTTCAGGTCAGTGTGATGAACCTGAGATGGACTCTTTGGGATTTTGAATTTATAAGGGACTTGAAAGACTTGAATTTGCATTTCCCAATGATTATCAGTGCAATGAAGGCAATGATTATCAGAATCAGCTTTATTAATACATATAAGTATGTACACACATACGAGTAAATTGACTTACACACAATAGACATACAGCTAAAACAAGGACAACAAAGCAGAACAAAGGTAGACATAATGTGTGTTATGTTATTGTCTACCTTTATTATGATGGATTATTCCATTTTGCACAGTCCAACAGCATAAACCCATCATTAATATGTTTGTTTTCTTCTTCATTGTTCATTCTATTGACTCTCTTCTTTATCTAATTATATATATTCTTTCTATATGAAGAGCAGTGATACCAATTTCGATGAATATTTAGAAATGGTACATTGTATAATCTCAACAGTAATGGATCCTTCTTACTCTTTGAATCCATGTTGGAATGCAGTTTTTGCTCTTTTGCACAAACAACTATCGCAGAATCAAAACTTGCGAATGATTCATATTAATTCAACTTTAAAAGATACCCACATACAATCTAATCTGAGCAAAGTACAATAACAGCTTCATATAGAAAAACAAATGCAAGTATTCCGTTTTTTTTAACCTAAGGAATACATACAGTACAAGAAGATCAGACAGAAGTAACGGCTGAGTGAGTATTTCTCGTCCAGACCTTGGTGTCAGTCTCCTCTGGCATATCCACATCTTATATCACTGGTCAGTTTTATTACGTATTTGATGCCATTTGGCATTTTAAATGATTTCAGAATACTGTTGTGACCTCCTCTGGTCTTCTGTATCTTATATAACCTTTCACTGTTTTACACATATAAAATCATTGACACTCAATAAATAAAAAAATAGCATCCGTTTGAATTTAATGCATAGAGTGTTCAACACAGACAGGCTGTGAACTAGTTGAGAATCTGGGATGGACAATATCCCGGTAGCGTTGAGGACAGATGAGGCTTGGACAGAGCGCTCACCACCTCCGTTGGATAACTGGATTACCACTTGTCCTAATAGTAAATTAAATGGACTGCATTTATAGCGCTTTTCTAGTCTTGTGACTACTCAAAGCGGTGGCACCCATGCAAGGCGCACACCTGCTCAACGAGAGCAGTTTGGGGTTCAGTGTCTTGCACAAGGACACTTTGACATGCTGCCAGCAGGAGCCGGGGATCAAACCAGGAGTCCTCTACCTCCTGAGCCACCGTCGCCCTGGTAATAGTCCCTGGCTCTGGTCACTATAATACTTTCACTTTGGTTTGGGACTATTATAGCACGTTCTATTCGAGAAAGTAAAGGATGAAAATAGACAATACATCTCAAGCTGCTGGTTGTTCATCAATATCTGACATTTTTTAAAATCTCTTAAGTAGGCCTATCATCTGTTTAAAGGGTAAAATAGAGTGAGCAGAAGCACAAATCCAGACCACAGACCAGAAGGACAGTCATGACACAAGTAATTCATCTCTTTATTTTATATGAAAGCTTCCCCTCAAAGCTAATTCGGTCTCACTTGTCTTTCTTTATGCGATCCAGACTTATTTCACCAGGACATGATGACCAGACACTGAGAAAGCCACCCAGAGGCCGGAGCGTGAGGTTAGCGTTACAAAAATGGATTCCTATGCGTCTGCGCTCAACCGCAGCCAGTCGCTGACGAGCGGCCTGGAGAAGTCGTCTCCCACGTGGAACAAGCCGCCCCACTCCCGCAGCAGCAGCACCGCCTCGTCGCGCCACTCGAGACAGGTGAGCGAGGGGGAAAGGTAGTTGTTGTCAAATCAGTTTATTCTGCCAGGTACATTCACATATACTAGGAATTTGGTGCCTCTGGTGAGGTTTTGTGCCTTACACTGCAGATCATTAGCATTAGGTTTGCCGTAGAGAACAATTTTAAAGAACTGGGTTTTTAACGGGTTTAAAAGACGAGATAGGGTCTGCAGCCTTGATCTCCTCAGACAAGTTGTTCCAAAGTCTAGGAGGCCTGACTGCAAAGCCTCTGTGCCCTTTGTGGATCAGTCTGGACCTTGGAACAACAAGTAATGAGGCATCTGATGGGAGGACAGCGGGAAAGAAGGGTAAAATGGGAGGGTTGACAGGTATGCACAAAATGTGAAGTTTGTGCCTGGTTCCAATCACCAACACGGCGGGGGCCGCAGAATTTTTACAACGTGCCTTCATAACCTTTCCTAACGTTACTGTTCGTAGTTTGTAATTTAGTTTATATACTTATATATATGTGATATATGTATATTTTTTTCATTTATAAATCTTAATACAGATTTGTGGATTGTAGTCGTATTTGTATGTATTTTGTTATATAGAGTGTATTTATGAATTGTGACACAGAATTCTTTCCATAATTAATTAGCAAAAATTCAAATTGTAATTTTGTCAAAATGAAATGTTTGCCTGGACAGCAAAACATCAAAGACTGGGAGGTGATGGAGGACCTCCAGGTGGACATGCAACCCGGAGGAGACAATCCTCAGGACTTGGCCCCCCCGGGTATCTGTGAGGGATACCTGCTCAAGAGGAGAAAGTGGCCTCTCAAAGGCTGGCACAAGGTAAGGTATACATCAGATTTTGACACTTTAATTGCCTTTTTTTGACACTATTAATGGCGATGCTGGGTCTGTGTTTTCAGAGATACTTTGTGTTGGAAGCAGGGATCCTGCGGTATTCCAAACATCATCATGACGTACGTGAACAATGCACTTGAGATCATAATTATTTCAGAATCATTGTATTTGAAAATGTTGAAATATTGCCTTTGTTCCCACAGATCTCCAGGGGAAGAGTCCAAGGTTCCTTGGATGTAAGCCTTGCAGTGATGTCCATTAACAAGAAATCTAACCGCATTGATTTGGATGCAGGAGATATCCTGTATCATGTCAAGGTAGGCTCACATTTAAAATGATCCACCACCATATAAAAGCAAAATACATCCATCCGAGTGTACGTCTATCTCCAGGGCAGAGCATCTGGACATCCATGCGTCCTTTAATGAAATTAAGTTGTTTCTCTTTATCTCTCCAAGGCAAAGAGTCATGAGCTGTTCTACATCTGGGTGACGAAGCTACAAGCCCACCGCCTGTATAAGAAGAATGAGGCGGTTCATGTTCAAAATGGCTTCTTTCAGGCTCTGACCCATGGAACAGTAGCTCAAAGAAATGGAGATTTGGTGATTATCAAAGAGCACAAATTTGTACCCTGCGGAAGTGGTTCAAATGCATCTTGTTTCTCAAACGAAAACAATCCATAATCTATTTATATTGATAATGGATTAGTTGATTACAGTGTAAATCAGTGTTAAATTATTATTCCCCCTCTCCTCTCATCTGCCCTCCACCCATCAGCCTGCCTCTCCACATTACCAGAGCACCACGGGGCTCTACACAGGAGACATGGCCAGAGCTTCAGAGGTGCTTCCCTCAGACAACACCGGTGTGAATGGAAAGGTGTCCGCCTGGCTGCAGCTGTCTGGGTCGATTCACGACCCAGACAGCTGCGTTCAAGGTACATAATTTAATGCACATAATTATTCATATCACCGTCATCGAATTCACTAGTGACGTCATACATTCCCTGGACAGCCTTAATCCCCTGGAAGTCTGCCCACAGCCACAGGGATTGCTGAGCCAAACTAAAATTAAATTAAAAATGAAATCTATCTATCCATCCATCCTAAAAGGTGTGATCTGTATGTGTTGTTCCAGAGCTGAACCGATGCCAGTTGGACCTTTCTGAGCTGAACCGCTTGGTCCAGAGGCTCCAGGCGCTGGAGATGGTCCACACCATCACCAACGGAGACCTGCAGCGCATCATCAGCATGCAGGTCTGGCGGTGTCTGAGTCTCTGCTATTCTCATCTTTAGTGCCGCCTCCATACGAGGTATACGATTAATTTTGCTGACTCGAGATGACGATTGAACACGTTTTTATTTTCCGCGTAGAACCTCTCCCTGGAGAAGCCAAAGAAGTCCAAATCTGGAAAGATGTGGGGCCACTCTCGCACGCTGTCCCGGGTGGAGGCCCTGGGGATGGTAAGAATGGTCTGTAACCTCCACCCTAACCTTGTGAAATACTAACCAATAGGCCTTCTGTTTGAACTTGTATGTTAGTTTCCTGCCTTGATATATTATTTGTTAATGTTCTATTATGTTCATGTCCTGATTGATCAAATTATATAATTTGTGAAGTATTTGACATCCAGATCCTCTTGTAACATTTTGAGGGCTTTTTCCTAATCAGAAGCCTATTCGTGGGATTACTAAATCGGTGAGTTCACTATTGGACGGGAGATTAATCAATTTGAGATTTGTTAGCTGTTTCATTTCTGTCCTTGCGTGCTGTATTTCAATGCTGTGCTGAAAGCGACACTATGAGTCATGAGGTGATGGGAGCTGTTTACAAATGCACATTTTAAAGGTGCAGTGTGTAGAATTAGTGGCATTTTGCGGAACAGACTTGGCTGGAATGGAATGGAATATAATATTCATAAGTATCTTTTAATTTGTGTATAATCCCATGAAAATAAGAATCGTGTTTTCGTTTCCATAGAATTAGCCGTTTATATCTCCATGGGGGATGGAGTCCCTTCCACAGAGGCCGCCATGTTGCACCACCATGTTTCGACAGTAGCCCAAAACGGACAAACCAAACACTGGCTCTAGAGAGTTTTTGCGAGTTTCGCAACCACCGCAGATTCTCTTCTACATCTCATACTTTTAAGGCTTACTTTGCAACACTTGTTTAATAGTTATAATAATATAAACAGCCACTTCTCGTCTTTCCAAGGCTCAGGCAGTCTGTGTTGATAGAACAAAATATTTCCCCCTTGACCAGCTCCCTTGCCTACACAACCTGTTTTGAGACATTTTTGGACAGTTCATTGTTGTTATTGTCGTTATAGTTCAGTGCAGACATGCTGCTTTGTATGAATCGCAAATTGTGTTGGGAAAATGGCAGACATAGTATGGAGATAAAAGAAAAGAAAGATTGGGTTTGGGTTAAAAAAAAGAAAACAGACATGAGGCTGAAAAACATTTTGTGGAGTAAAACTATGGGGAAAATCTGCACAGTTTGGCTTTTAAATAACACAGGGCAAACTAAGTGCTGTTGAATGGACCAATGGTTCAACCCATGAGCCAGATAATCAGCCAGTTTTAGCTCTAATCGTCTCCCTCCTGCTTCTACAGCTCTCCTCCAGCCATTTGAGCAGCTCGCCTCACCTCGGCGCCTCCGTCCCCTCCATCCCGGACTACGTCTACTCGCAGCTGTCCCCTCCCACCGCCACGTCGCCGGAGGGCAAGAAGCTCCAGCAGGACATCTGCACCGTGTCCATGCGAGGTCAGAGCCAAGGGGAGGTAGGGAGGGAGAGAGTGAGAGAGAGAGAGAGACGAACCAATGCAGAGGCAGACACCCAGACATACAGACAAACTAAATTCCGGTCAGGGAGAGAGGGAGGCTGAGGGAGGGGAAAGGGGGTGTTAGAGAGACAGTGTTTGAGAAATGTGGTCTACATTTTCTATCAGAATCAGTTTATTCGGCCAAGTACATTTCCATATTACAACACAAAAGCTTAAAGGTCTAAACGGCAAAGAAAAACAAATATACAAAATATATTGAATCTATAAATCGTGATTCAATGCACAGGATAAATTTAATTAAAGTAAAATGGCTCTGGCAGGGGCTTAGTAGCAGTGTGGTTGCTAGTATTGCCTGTGGGTATAAATACAGGGGTCTAAATATAGATATAGATGGAATATTCCAGAGAGGGTGAACAAATATCATCAAATCAATCTTTATTTATAGAGCACTTTAAAATAGCAAAAACTGCTTTACAGAGGGAAGTAATACACGGAAAGACAAAGTAAAAAATATAGGAGGCAAAACAAAAACAGATGCATACAGATGCTGAAAAGATGTAAAACTAGAGGAGTGGGTTGATCATTCACGTATACAAGAGAGTAAAAATGTGTTTGTAGGTGGCTTTTAAAAGATTCAACAGCAGCAGATTCAGCAGATTGGACATTTTCGTGAAGGTGATTCTGGAATCTTGGGGCTGCAATTGAAATGGCTTTAAATGATTATTTATTAATTATTGTATACTAAATTGTTACAGCGTCTTAAGTTATTACACTGTTATTACAATTTTAATATATTGCACAACCCTATTGCTAACCCTATTATCAAAACTAATAATAATAATACATTTTATTTGTATGGCGCTTTTCAGGGTGCTCAAAGACACTTTCACATAAAACAAAATAAATCACACAGTAAAAATACAACAAGATTAAAGGTGCAGTATGTAGAATTTAGTGGCAGTTAGCAGAACATACTTGGTAGAAATGGAATATAATATTCATAAGTATGTATTAATTAGTGTATAATCCTATTAAAATAAGAATCGTTGTTTTTTTTAACCTTAGAATGAGCCGTTTATATCTACATAAGGAGCAGGTCGTTGCACTGCCATGTTGTTTCTACAGTAGCCCAGAACAGACAAACCAAACACTGGCTCTAGAGAGGGCCTTTCGTGTTTTTTGTGAGTTTTGCGGCCACCGTAGCTTCTCCTACACGCTTGGAAGGAGAGGGTGACGGGAGATTTATTCACTTGGTTGCAATCTGCAACCTCACCGCTAGATCTCGCTAATCTAATCTAATCTAATCTAATCTAAATCAAAAGGAAAGTTGGAGAAAAGGGAGAGACATTTCAGCCAAAACTACTCATAATGCTACACAAAACAAACACCCCAAAGCATTTAGTAAGAAAATAACCATCATAAATGAAAGGGAACACAAAGAAAAACGATGGAGAGACAAAAGCTTATCGGCCACTCGTAGCTTGTTTAACCGCCACATTCTCCCATGAAGGATGTCTGTTCTCTTGCCTCGTATCAGTGCTGGCGTCCCTGAAGTGCGTGCACGATGCCCTCTCCCTGGAGCACACAAGGCTTCAGGAGACCTGGAGCAACTGCCCCCAGTCCGGCGAGGTCAGGCTCATATCACACTGCACTCTGTTGAACATTACTGCCGTCTTCCTGTGGGATCTTAAGATGTCTGTCTGTCCCTCTGTCCCTCCGTCTAAAGCCTGGAGCAGCAAGGCACCAGCCCCGCGGTCCCCCATCTGTATACTTTGATGCCAGCGACAATGTCCTCTGCGGCAGCTCCTCTGAGGCGTCTGAGGAGTCAGGACTCAGTGATGGAACCACCAGCAATTCAGAGCCTGAGGAGGGCCACGGTGGGTGTACGAAAAACACACAGTGGAGCACTTATACTGTAGATAGATATATAGATAAATAAGGTAGGTAGATAGATATTCATCCCCAGATGGAAATTGCAGTGTCAGCAACAGCTTACATACTGTATCAAAAAGAAAATGGCAATATGTGGAAATATACAATACAACCCAATGATTGATTGTACAAGTAAAATATGAAAATATACACTAAACCTAATGACAAACAACAAAATATAACCTAAAAAATAACATAAATACAAATAAATAAATAAATAAAAATAGAAAAAATAAATAAACTGGGTAAATGTGATCATATACAATAACTAATGAAATAAAGCTAGCAGTGAACCAGAAATCTGAACCTAAGATGAGGAAAACAAATTGGACTTATTATTGGATTTAATGGATTTATACAGTACTGCAGTTCAATTAAACGTTATTTAATTGCATAAAGTGCATTTAACCCTATGCATTGCAAACAGGTCTGCATGGGAATGTTATATGGACCACTGCCTGTTGCATATACTGTACATCCTGTTTCTTGTCACAGCGTCGGCCACCCGCGGGTACCGCGACAGCATCTCCAGGGCTCCGAACATTGTCGTTCCCAAGAGCACCGGGCGCCGCACCACCCTGCCCGCCCACTGCCCAGATAACAGCCACGTGGGCCTCATGGCAATCCTCTACAATAACATTGGTAGGAGCCTCAAGGAGCCTCATACTTCAGCGGCTTGTATTTATATATCAGAAATACTTTCATTGTATGTTTATTGTAATTTAATTGTATTAAATTTTGTTTAATTATGTATTGTGTATGTATTATTTTTTAAATAATTTAATCTCCTTTGCTGCTGGTGGCAACATAAGGATGCAATCCATTGCCATGTTCCTCAGCTCAAGTGTTTTTTTTGCTTTTTATGTAAAATTTTAGGCAAAGATCTGTCTCGAGTGTCCATGCCTGCTCCCCTCAACGAACCGATCAACCTGCTGCAGCGACTGTGTGAAGAGCTGGAATATTCCGAGCTGCTGGACGCTGCCAGTACCACAGCGGACCCTTACCAGAGGATGGTACGGTTGTCCAAAAACACTCCCATTTGTTTTCCCATAGAGACTGACCGAGAACATGAAGGCTGACAGTCGGGAATGCGTCACACGGCTGGGAAATGTGTTTAAAGAAGAAACATTTGTTGCTTTTGCCTCTTGAAAGTCAGACGACTTAAAAAAAAAAATGTTATGCTCTCGCAGGTCTACATTGCTGCCTTTGCTATTTCTGGTTATTCTACTGCAACCTTCCGAAATCGCTACAAGCCCTTTAACCCGGTGCTGGGGGAGACATATGAATGTATTAGAGAAGACAGAGGCTTCCACCTGATCAGTGAGCAGGTACAGTGGCATGAATTATGGAATAATGTCCATTTTGTGTCTCACAATTAAAAGAAAATATGACTGGAAATAAGGTGTGGTAGGCCTGGTTGTGGTTATGGTGACCTTTGTTTTTCCTTTTCTTCTTCCAGGTATGCCATCATCCCCCTATCTCTGCCTGCCATGCGGACTCGGAGAATTTCTCCTTTTGGCAAGGTCAGACTCTCCCTGTCGAGCCAAAACCTCTACCCTTTTCCGCCTCATTTATTAGCGTAGATGTGTCACTTTGTATCACCTGGGTTTTTCTTTTGCAACATTTTGAACCACCACTGGGTATTTTATACTGTATGTACTTCTCATGGACTGTTTATCATTTCAAAACAGACCAGCGATGGAAAAACAAGTTCTGGGGGAAGTCACTGGAGATCCTGCCAACGGGCATGGTGAACGTCACTCTCCCCAGGTAGGTTGAATTCAAGATTTTAAATGACATTGAATAAATGTAACTCAGTCTGGTCTATAATGTAAAAGTATGACTAATGTCTCAGATGAATGGCTTCATCGTGTGACATTATTTGCCGTTAGGTTGAGTTTCCAGTTTTCTGTTCACATGTCCTCTCGTATTATACTTCCCTGAGCCAATTTCACGTAACTCTAAATTTCATGTGGTTAAGTTGTGTTGTTTGTTTCAGGTATGGAGACCACTATGAGTGGAACAAAGTGGTGACGTGCATCCACAACGTGCTGAGCCAGCAGCGCTACCTGGAGCACTACGGGGAGGTGGTCATCCGCAACCTCAACAGCGACGTCTGCACCTGTAAGATTACCTTTGTTAAGGTGAGCGCTACTCTTGTTCTGCACAAAACACCTTTCCACTGTGGCAGTGTGACCCTCGCTGCACAGGGTTTCCTGCTGTGTAGAATATAAGATTTACATGGTCAGATTAAAGGTTAGATTAACCAATAGGAATTTTGGTCTGGGGACACATTAACCTCTGTAGGTCTTCACTCCTCTCGCTCGTCCACTGTGTCTTACCAAAGGCTTGGCTCTCTCTTTTAAAATGGGCATTTACTGAGAAAAGTGTTGTCTTTTTGTGTGTAGTCTCGGTACTGGGGTTCAGACACCAACAGAAACGAGGTGCAGGGCACTGTGGTGGATCAGAGCGGGAGCGTGATTCACCGGTTCGGAGGTCTGTGGCATGAAGGCATCTTCTGTGACACGCTGCCCACACCGAAATGCATCTGGAAGCCAAGTGAGTACAAACAAGACCGGCTCTGGAGGTCAAGTCAGGGCAACTTCATTTATAAAGCACGTTTGAAAACAAAGGAAAGTGCTCTGAGGTTACCAAAGCAATTTGTGAATTAAATGAGAATAATAGACGATAAAGAGACATAAGGAAAAAAACACAGCGACACGGGAGATCTCAATCTATTTCAAAGGCCAAAGAGAAAACATGCGATTTCAACGGTGCTCTAAAAGATTGAAGACATACAGTAGTATGTAGGGGTGAACTATTCCAAAACACACACAGGAAGGTGTTCCACCCAGGGAGTGATGTTAAAAAATCCCCTTCAATTCATTTCTGAACATAACTGGCAGCCAGTGGAGGGAAGCCTAGGGGGTGACGTAAAACTCCAAAAATGGGTGAAAAAATTAATTCAAATGATTTCTGAACCTAACTGGGAGCCAGTGGAGAGAAGGCAATACAGGGGTAACATGGTGCCACTTTTGGGAGCCAGCCAGGATCCCTGCAGACGAGAAAGGGTAAAATGAATTCCAGTAGTAGAGCCGGGATGACGGAAAAGCATGAGTTACTTTGTCAAAGAAGTAAGAGGATAAATAATGTTTTCCATTATGCACTGTTTGATTTATTCCGCTCGTCGGGGCAGTTGGAGTGAAAACTATCTCTTTTTAAAGCTGCGATTGAAATCAGAATGCCAACCACCTGGGTTCCAGCGTCACTAATCGGTGCAAAGCCGGGCGTCACGTTTGTTGGTAAGCTGCGTGTCACCCTGCAGATCCCCAGCCCAAGGATTACCTCCTGTACTACGGCTTCTCCACCTTTGCCATGGAGCTGAACGAGCTCACCCCCGACCTGAAACCCCGCCTGCCGCCCACCGACAGCCGGCTGCGCCCCGACCAGAGGTACACACACTGGAAGTATTGGTATTATTATTTGGAATACTTGGACCATAAACTAAAACAAAATTTTTTTTTGTATGAGAATAAAGTATAAACCAATAATAATTTATTGCTTATAGACCAATTGGTTTAGATTTTGGTTTTGGTGTATATACTGTAGAATGTGAAGTTTGACGGTTACTTTGGACTCCGGTCGCCATATTGGGAGGAGCACTTCCATTCAATTGCATAGAGAAATAGCTTAAATATACGAAATGTACAAAAATGGAGAAGAATGCAAGAAAAATGCAAGATTTTCTGTGTAGATTTTCACCCAACAAGACTTCCAAGTCACCTTTCAACTCAAAAATTCACAGACCGACATTCACAGTCAATGCGAGTGTTCCTCCCAATATGGCGGCTTGCTCCAGCAATGTATCGGCAGCTTCACATTCTCTATAGGCTTATTGCCAACATTTTGTTTACTGTTTAAGTGTTATATTTAATGTTTATCGCTCTATCTCTCTATCTCTATTTCTCTATCTATATCCCTTTCTCTATCTCTCTATCTATATCCCTTTCTCTATCTCTATCTATTTCCCTTCCTCTATCTATCTATCTATCTCCATTCCTCTATCTATTATCTATCTCCCTTCCTCTATCTACCTATCTATCTATCTCCCTTTATCTATCTATCTATCTATTGCACTAGATGAAATCTGCATATCACCTTTATCTACACATGGTCATGGTGTCAAAACTGCCTGGATATCATCATAACATTGTTATTGAGTTAAAAACGATCAACCATGACACCAGACACCATTGGTTAGATCTTAAAATTCCTCGTACCAATGTTGAACTGGGAAGACTGATTTTCAGCAACCTTACTACCAGAATGAACTGCAAACAGTCTTGAAAGTTAGAATTAAAGTTTTCATTTCCATATTTATTTATTTTTGTACACCATTTAGTTCAGTTTTTAACATTTTTTTAAATATGTATTATATATTTGTTTTGAGGATTCTCGGAAAAAAGATTTCCATCTCAATGTGATAACCTAAATAAGTAATAGGACTAATTAGAATAGGAAGAAGACCAGTGCCAGTCAATAACATTGTCCATTACATCTCCATGATGGATACAGCCTTTTATACATGAATAATATCCTTCCGCTCCCACAGAATGCTGGAGGATGGAAGGGTGGATGAGTCTGACAAAAAGAAGGATGTTATAGAAGAGATTCAGAGGGAGAGAAGAAAAGAGCTGGCCAAAATGGGAGAGGAGCACATTCCCCGCTTTTTCAGGTGAGTTCTCGTCCACATGGGCTGGATGCAATGACAATGAAAATCTAAAATATTTAATATGTCTAATATAATTGTCTGCTAATGTCTATATAAAATGAAATTGCTGAGTTAATCTATATAACCAGCGAACTCAACAAGGTTATTTACCCTGCCTGGATTACTTTTCTTTTCTTGTGCATGAATTATTGATCAAGAAATACATGTTTTGCTGTTTAATTTTAAAATAAAAATCTTTGCATCCCTGTTTTCCAGGAAAGCCAAAGATTCTAGTGGAAGAGACGTGTGGCTGACAAATAGAACCTACTGGAAACTCCGGGAGAACCCGGGCTTTGCTAAAATTGAGAAGATGGATTTGTGGTGAAGAGACACCGAAAATGAACTACGGAAAGAAACCGGAAAAAAAGGACAGCGTGGATGAACTGCCCTGGGACCTCTGCAGAGCGGAGACAGTGCTGATTCCTCTCGATTCCCCCGAAAATACGGAGCATTTGTTCACCTCATCCCTGTGACTGGCTCATGGGAACCATTACCACCAAAGAAAAACCCCAAAAAATTCACATCAAGTTCAGTTTTCTAATTCATTTTATTACATTTGTAGATGACCTCACTGTATTTAAGCTCATGTACAGTGTATAGTTTTTAATTTTGCAAATGGGGTGAGAAGGATGAGATTTTGAAGTGTACTCGCATAAATCAGGACATTGTGTTTTTATAATGTGTTGAATTATCAAATGTATATTTGCAGTAGATGCTACTTTTCGGAGGTGCACCAATTCCCAAAACCTGTCGTAAATAACAGGCTAAAATGTTTCATCTCAATAATGTGGTTACTGGAATTAGGGTGTTTAGCGTGCGAGGGGCAGGGTGGAGTTCGGTGAAAACAAGGAAAAGATGTTGAGAACATACACTTTGTCTGCAAAATGTAATTAATGGTGCACCTCCACCATTAAAACGAACTTTTTTTTGCCTTTTTTTTTGTCATAAATGGTGAAAAGGTTATCCAACTGGTTGGAAGCAATTGGGTATTTATACAGGATGCTAGACTGTAAACATAGCAAGTTGTTTTAATGGCATTCAATGAAATCGAATTTATTGTAACTACACTAGACTTGTGTTAAATGCATAATCAAATAAGAAGATTAATACATGTAAACTCTGATTGAAGAGGGAAAGGCCTAACATGCACTTTTAAAATAAATAAAAAAACACATTATTCTGACGGGGGAAAAACATTGCACAGACACAGTCATTTAAATGTTATATTTAATGCATTTTGCTGTTTTTTTTAAATTCTTTAACAAGGTGGATATCTGGTTTTCTTAAATGCATGTGCACCATTCTGGTAATGCGTTCATGTGTTTTTAATTCCATATCCTTCAAGTCAACAGAACAAACCCAATCAATCAAATCCAAAGTATCCAACAGTTGAGATTTACAAGTTAAGTTTAATTCATGAATAAAAAACAATACAATACACCAATATGTCAACTTTAATAAATAAATGCCCCCCCTCTTTAAAGACCCTGATGTTTGTGTATTCATTGTAATGCAATAAACCAAAAAAATGTATCTATTATGGATTATTTCTCCTCGTTCCTCTATAAAGAATCATCAGAAAAATCAACACACTTGACATCCCGTCATCACCCTGGTCTCCCTTCTTACTCCTCCTTTCTCTTATTCCTTCCTATTGTCCCTTATATAATCTCAGTCGCTAAAATCTATGAAAATACTATTTATTTACTCTCCCTCATGCTCTTCACGGCGATGATTCAATTGAAGATTTGTGTGCACATTGCCTTGCTTTAGAATTAGGATCGGGTGTAATAGCGGAGGTGTCCAGCACGGGGCGTCTGAACTCATTCTCCTGTGTTCTTCAATGTGAGAGAGCCTGTGTGCACTGTAATGCATGACAAGCCATGGTACAGTACACATTAACCAAAACATTTACACCTCCCAGAAGAAAATAATCAAAATAAATAACCTCCTCGTACCGCTTTTGCAGCAATGTTATCGTAAGATAAAAACCTCCCAAAAATGACATTTCTCTTAATTGCACTTAAAAAAAAAAAAACAACATTGACAAGTATTTTCCACTGTACACTTTAATTAACATATATTAACAACCAACAAACTGTTCAACAGTTTAGTAAGTCCAGGTTGGAGCAGAGAAAGGAAGCTTCTTCCACACGTTGGGTATTCAATAGAAAACAATCTTGATAAGGCAAATATGATCAAGCATTTATTTGCTGGTATTTTTTTATTCTTTTTTTTTTCTTTTACAGTTTTAATGTACAAATGTAATATTTGCTGGCAGCCTCAGCTGTAGATGCATATCTCTGGTTTGTGACACTGAAAATTCATGTGTGCGTTTTGAATAATTTTTGTTGAAATTTTGTTTTTGATTGAATATGTATATATATGTATATATATGTATATATATATACTGTATGTGCTTGTGTGCTTACTGTAGATCAGCCATTAGTTCCACAAGTACTGATTCTGGCTCTTACGGTGTTTGTTGAGCATAGTGCATACTGTACCACGTACAGCTTTTCAATCGGAGCATTGTAATTCCTTTGTCAACCCAGCACCAATATTTATTTGTTATTCATTTTGATTTATCAAAAGTACCCTGCTGTCCGTTATGTCTACAGCTTTGTCTTCAGAGCATAAAAAAAAAAAAGTAACCCAAGGTTGACCCCGTGTTTACATCATGTTGCGGAATATGGCACGAGTGAGACTGTATCCACTCTTGGCTGCATTGGCTCTGGTCCTGTGCGTCGCCCCCCAGTGTGTGCATGTGTGCGTGCGCTGGCGTCACCTGGCCAGGAGCGAGGAGTGAGGAGTGATCAGCCCTGACCGGGAGCCTCACTCTTCATCTCTGTCACGGCGGCCGGGAGCCGGGACGCTGTCACCGCATGATGGACCCTATAGGACC
>OMKR01021588.1:2022-24866 GCA_900302355.1 Cyttopsis rosea | reverse complement strand
ACAATAAGAATAATATAATAATAATAATAATAATAATAAAAAGAAGAAGACAATACTAATACTACTACTACGACTAATAATAAGAAGAAGAAGAAGAAGAAGAAAATACTAATACTACTACTACGACTAATAATAATAATAATAATAATAATAATAATAATAATAATAATAATTAGAATAAGAAGAAGACAATACTAATAATACTATAATAATAATAATAAGAAGAAGAAGAAGAAGAAGAAGAAGAAGAAGAAGAATACAATACTAATAATACTATAATAATAATAATAATAATAATAATAATAATAATAATAATAATAATAACAATAATAATAACAACAACAGGCACATATGACACCTTGGGCGAATTTATCTGGACCCATTTCATTAGAAATAGATGTTTATCGGGTGTGAGTGTGTTTCTGGTGAATTCCCTCGTCCCATGACGGAGGGCGGTGCGTGATGGAACTGCTGGAGGCTGCAGCAGCTGAGCGGAGCCACTGGGTTCCGGAATGCCACGATGAATAACAACATGGAGTGTCAGCGGCGCGTCGCTCTACTGTACCCCGACCACGCCGCGGATAGTTGCAGGAATATTGCTTTTAAAAACTAGCGAGTCCCGGCTGAGTGCCACTCGGATGGAGTAGAGCTGTAGCGCCTGGCCGAGACGGTGCACGTCGCTCAGGTAGCTAATGCTAACGCTACCGCTAACGCTAACTAGCGCCCTGGCTGTTTAGCATCGAGGCTAACCGGTTAGCTCCATTTGACGTTTCGTGTTTCTGTCAATAAAACGCGCAGTCTACCGGACTCGCGATGCACGCACACGCACACACCGTCGATCACACACGCGATGCGCGGCGCTACCCCGCCGCCGGCGGACTTTACGCGGCGCCGGGCGAGTTTAATTTGGCGTTGCGTGGTGAGTGTGGCTCGTTAGCAGGTCACGTAGCTCCACCCGAACGCCGCCGCGACTAGCCCGGGCTAACGCTAACGTCAACGGCGCCGAGCCGATGCTAATACATGCTAGCCAACGGGCTTGTTGTTTACATGGTTTTTATGTTGGCGTTGGAACACGCCTTGAGGCTAGCGCGTCCGTGTTATTTGTGTTTGTTAAACGGTGCGTGTGTCAACAATAACCTCAGTGGGGTGGGAGTGGGAACGAGAAGGCGATGTTTATCCAGCCGTTCAGCTTGTAAACAAGGCACTTTTTCCAAATTGTGTTCGAGGGTTTTAACGCTTTAATATATAGCCGGACGGCACACCACCGCCATTACAGCCGCTCATCGCGTTACCTTTCAATTATTCAAGTCTTTTCTCCATTAAATGTTTAATACGCTGCGTCCTGCTGTAAAGCCGCGTATGCAGGCGCTGGTCTCTGTCGCTGTGTAACTTGGCGCACACTATTTAGGTTAAGCAAACAGCCAGTCTAGTACATTCTGTTTGGGGGCCATATTCTCAACCCGTCACTCAGGCTCTTGGTTCGTTATTATGATGATTTATTTCAAACAGGGTGGCGACATTTGTGAAAGAAAGAAAAAAGGAAAAGGCACAAACGCCAACGATCCTAATCTGATCTAATCTGTATTTTTGGATGTTGTTTGAGAGGCTGGTCCTCCATAGCTAATTGTTTTTGTTTTTGTTTTTATTTATTTATTTATTTATTTATTTATTTATTTATTTATTTATTTATTTATTTATTTTTTAAATTACTTTCAGCCATGAGGTATTCCTCACATTAATTCAATAAACATTTTGTAACTTTGCCATGTTATGAATATATGTTTTGTTTTCCCACTTGGTCGCGTGTCCTGTGCTTACACATGCGTAATATGCCAGGATGTTTAATAAAATAGCGTAAATTTGACAGAAATTGAGTGAGAAAATTGTAATTGGTTGAGGCGGCAATGATGGGGAATACAGGGAAAACTGCCTCTATTTGTTGGAAGGGATTTAGTCATGTTTGTGTTGTGTTTTAATTAAAATTTTAAATAGTTTTACTTAATTGCTTATTCAAAAGGCCAATCTACATTGATGTGCAGGCCACATTTGGCCCCCGGGCCTCCACTTGAAGGGCCCTGACTTAAACCGTGAACTCTAAACAGCTCTTTCTCTTTCTCTCTTCTCTCCAGTAGGTCGGTGTTAGTCATCCTAATTCCCAGGCGCTGAACAGAAGACACTACTCGTAGCGCCGACCATGCCTCCCAGGCCGTCCTCGGGAGAACTATGGGGGATGCACCTGATGCCCCCCAGCATCCTGGTGGACTGCCTGCTGCCCAACGGCATGTTCCTCACGCTGGAGTGCCTGCGAGAGGCCACGCTGATCACCGTCAAGCACGAGCTGTTCAAGGAGGCCAGGAAGTATCCCCTGCATCACCTGCTGCAGGAGGAAACATCCTACATCTTCGTCAGCGTCACGCAGGAGGCCGAGCGCGAGGAGTTCTACGACGAGACGCGGAGGCTGTGCGACCTCAGGCTCTTCCAGGCCTTCCTTAAGGTCATCGAACCGGTCGGCAACAGGGAGGAGAAAATCCTCAACAGAGAGATCGGTACGAGGGACTGAGCGTCTATCTACAATGCCAAAAATCTAATGTTGCACAGAGGATACTTGTGGGGAAACTCAGTGCCACTTCACACAAAGTGAAGAGAATTACATCAGTATTTTGTTTTTTAATTAATTGCAACATTGCTATTCTGCAATGATCTATGGTAATTGTTGCAAATCCATATTTTGGGTTTTCAGGTCCTTAAAAAGTCTTGTAATGTCTTTAAAATCGGCTTCACCTTAATATTAGGCACTACAAGTCAGTACATAGTCTTGAATGTCTTGAATGTACGAGGTCTCAATTTCAGCATAAACATTTTATCGGATTTGATTTATCCATATATTTATTTTTGACAAAATCATGTACCTTGCTATATGACCTAATATGTTCTAATAACAGTTCAAAGACTCATCTAGTTCATAACCTTCCCTGTTTCTACCTAATACTTACATGTGTCCTGTACCAAATATATAGTAGTAGGGTTAGTAATGGAACTTTATTGAATCTGTCTTAAAAAGGTCTTGGAAAAGTATTGCATTTAACTATCTTATACCTAGAGATGCCCTGTTTATGAAAGTATGTTTTTCTGTGTTAGTTTATTTCAGAAAAAAGGTCAATATATTTATTGCTTTCCAATAAAATACCTGTACAATCTTTCTCGTAGGTTTTGCCATAGGGATGCCGATATGTGAGTTTGATTTGGTGAAAGACCCAGAAGTGCAGGACTTCAGAAGGAACATCCTGAACGTGTGCAAAGAGGCCGTGGACCTCCGAGACACTAAAGGACCGCACAGCCGATCCTTGTACGTCTACCCTCCCAACGTGGAGTCGGGATCAGAGCTTCCCAAGCACATCTTCAACAAGCTGGACAAGGGTAAGATGCTCGCATGCATGCATGGATGGATGGATACTTTATTCATCCCCGGAGGGAAATTGCAATGTTCCAGCAGCTCATCAATGATGGACCGATTACACTTTTCACCGGAAAATGATTGTATTCCTATCATTAAGTTCTAGTTAGAACAAACATTGTACTAACTAGAAGTTATTCATTGTCAGTTGTAGGTGCCAAAAAGTTAAAAATCAAGTCACTTCTTTTCAAATGTGATATGCTTAATATGGTATCTTTCGTATGAATTGTTCACTGCGTTTCAGTGAATAATCAACGTAATAGTTAAAAATTGCACCTTTTATTGATATAGCAATTTTACTATGTCGTACCTTTTTTAGTTTTTTAGCTTTTTATTTCTATGCTTTTACAATTCTTAGTTTTTTTTATGGAATGGCTTTTATGTCTCATTCACAGCTCTTATAATTGCTCCCGTATATAAAATATTCTGTAGAAATAAACCTGCTCTGCCTATTTCTCAAATACTCTCATTCTGGTGCCAGAGCATTATCCAACACCAGTATCTTGATCTTCTCTCATTGTTCTGATCATAGTCTTTATTATGTGGGAGGGAAATGTTCCTGTTGCCAAGATGCCCAAATATCTCTGCACCATTTAAAATAGAAACCTAATAATGACATTTTTATTTTTCTGTCTTTCTCTCAGGTCAAATAATTGTAGTGATATGGGTGATAGTGTCGCCGAGCAACGACAAGCAGAAGTACACGCTGAAGATAAACCATGACTGTGTGCCAGAGCAGGTGATCGCTGAGGCCATCAGGAAGAAGACGCGCAGTATGCTGCTCTCCCACGAGCAGCTGAAGCTCTGCGTGCAGGAGTACCAGGGGAAGTACATCCTCAAAGTGTGTGGCTGCGACGAGTACCTGCTGGAGATGTACCCCTTGAGTCAGTACAAGGTGAGATAAACCTAATCTCCCTGAGCTGCAGCTCCTGCTGCTTAGCACGGAGAAGCAATCCACAGCTCCACTCAACATCAATGCTGGAGCCACCTCCCTGTTATCATATGAATTCAATCTAGGAATTTGCCAGAAAATATCAGTAAAAATATGATTTTAAAAGACTATGGATCTATGAATCTATCATGGGATACAAACAGTCTGCCAAGGATGCATTAGGCCGAATGGAAACTATTAACATGAACATGACATGGTGAGTGAGACCCTGAGTGTCGGTATATTAGATAATTGGTTCTCAAGGTGGAGCTCGGGGACCCCCAGGGGTCCTTCAAGAGGGTCCAGGGGGTCCCCAGCAAAATGACTAATAGTTAACCTTCACCATTATTTAATTTAGAAGATAATAGCACCGTTAGAGAATGTACAATACTGACTGTTTTGATCCCCGCTTCACTGTACTAGTCCAGGTATGGATGTTTTACATCATATCTAACAATACAAATCTTCTCATCTGAGCCAAGTTGCTCTTTGAGAAATCCAATGAAAACATCACTGTGGAAAACGCTTCTGTTCTTCCTTTACAGTATGTGCGTAGCTGCATCATGCTGGGTCGGATGCCCAACTTGATGCTCATGGCGAAAGACAGCCTCTACTCCCAGCTGCCCACGGACAACTTCACCATGCCTTCGTACGCGCGGCGTATTTCCACTGCCACACCTTACATGAACGGGGAAACGGCCACCAAGTCTCTGTGGACGATCAACGGAACTCTGAGAATCAGAATACTGTGCGCAACCTACGTCAACGTAAACATCAGAGACATTGACAAGGTAAGACATCCATAGAAATAGTTTTTCTTTTTTAAGATAGATTGTCTTATCTTCAATGTTGAGGCCTTTTTGAAATCCTTCTCTTAATTGTGAATGTCATGGGACATTCTCCATTTAAGAGTATTTCTAATTGCCTCTCTCCTCATTAATAACTGGTGCCATCCTCTAAGACACTGCTTCATGTTTTTAGCAGCTAATTTTTACAGTAGATGTGATGTGTCCTTGTTTCCATCGTATTAGATCTATGTCAGGACGGGAATCTACCACGGTGGTGAACAGTTGTGCGACAATGTCAACACACAGCGTGTGCCGTGCTCCAACCCCAGGTACATTACAGCTACAAAGCCAGAGCTAGGTGACATTAATCAATTAATATTGGCATTTATGGTCTTGCAGTGGTATTATCAAATCACAATATCATCACATCATGATGCACAATTTTGTAGTCTAAAATGATAGTTTTAACAATAGAATTATTAATTTTATATGAAAATACCAGATCTTTAGTCTCTGAATCACATTTAGATTATTGTAACAATTCAGTTTAGTCTGATATTGTGATAATTTTATAATTATTGTGACAATGTGGCAGCAAGCTTATAGCTCATGACCAGATTTGTATGGTCTGTGCTATTTGTAATGTCTGCCATCACTCTGTGTGTTGGTGACGTTTCTCTTCTCTCTTTTGTCCCAGGTGGAACGAATGGCTGAACTACGACATGTACATTCCAGACATCCCCCGCGCCGCCCGTCTCTGCCTCTCCATCTGCTCCGTCAAGGGAAGGAAGGGAGCCAAAGAGGTGAGCGGTTGGCTCTTGAAAGTTTTCATCTTTGAATTATAGACTCCCAACAAGAAGCATAATTACAAAATATGCAAAAAGAAAAACAGATGCAGGAAGACCAACCAACCAACCAACCAATAAGATGGCAGGAGGATGGAAAATCCAGAGGCAAAATATTCCAATTTCTGTTATTTGGCTAAATACTGCTTTTATCAAATCTAAATTGTCTCTATCAACAAGACAATTTAATGTGGCCCGCTCCATGTTTAGAATACAGGTGCAGCTCATAAAATTAGAATATCGTGAAAAAGTTAAATAGTTTTTGTCAGTCATTTCAGAAAGTAAAAATTGTATATATTCTAGACGCATTACATGTAAACCAGAGTATTTCAAGCATTTCTTTGAACGTGGGGGAGCTTCACAAGGAGTGGACTGAGGCTGGAGTCGGTGCATCAAGAGCCACCACGCACAGACGTGTCCAGTAAATGGGCTACAAATGTCGCACTCCTAGTGTCGAGCTACTCCTGAACCAGAGACAACGTCAGAAGTGTCTACCCGTGCTAAGGAGAAAAAGAATTGGACTGTTGCTCGGTGGTCCAAAGTCCTCTTTTCAGATGAAAGTAAATTTAGCATTTCATTTGGAAATCAAGGTCCCAGAGTCTGGAGGAAGAGTGGAGAGGCACAGAATTCAAGTTGCTTGAAGTCCAGTGTGAAGTTTCCACAGTCAGTGATGATTTGGGTACCTTGTCATATGCTGGTGTTGGTCCACTGTGTCTTATCAAGTCCAAAGTCAACGCAGCCGTCTACCAGGAGATTTTTGAGCACTTCATGCTTCTGTCTGCTGACGAGCTTTATGGAGATGGTGATTTCCTTTTCCAGCAGGACTTGGCATCTGCCCACACTAAAACTACTTGTAAATGGTTTACTGACCATGGTATTATTGAGCTTGATTGGCCAGCCGACTCGCCTGATTTGAACCCCATAGAGAATCTATGGGGTATTGTCAAGAGCAAGATGAGACATATCAGACCCAACAATTAAGACAAGCTGAAGGCCGTTGTCAAAGCAACCTGGGCTTCCATAACCCCTCTGTAGTGCCACAGGCTGATCGCCTCCATGCCACACTGCATTGATGCAGTAATTCGTGCAAAGGGAGCTCCAACCAAGTATTGAGTGCATAAAAGAACATAATTTTCAGAGGTTCGATATTTCTGTATTAGAAATCCTTTTTTTTTGTTGATCTTTTGAAATATTCTAATATATTGAGATACTGGATTTTGGGTTTTCATGAGCTGTAAAGTGAAATTATCAAAATTAAATTAAAGACATGCTTGAAATATTCTGGATTACATGTAATGATTCTAGAATATATACAATTTTCACTTTCTGAAATGACTGACAAAAAATGTTTTTCACGATATTCTAATTTTATGAGCTGCACCTATATATTGTTAAATTTGGCTTGCAAAATGATTTTAAAATCACAATGCTTAAATTAATCCACACAACTTTAATTAATGTTTTCAGAATATATAGCAGAATAAAATAGAATACAACAAATATCTTTTGTTAGGCTGGTCTATTGTTAGGCAATAAAAAATAAAAATAAACACAGGACAGTTTGTTTATCCCTTGATGTTCAATGCGGCCCCCCCAGGAGAAGACATCCTGGCTAATGGCCTCCAGGTCATTTGAGTTCGAGACTCCTGATCTACAGCCTTCTTTGGAAGACATGGTGGCGTTGTGTGTGACTTGAGCTGCCAGATGATTATATTCTTGTCCTGATGCGTCACACTGATGTCGGTGATATCTCCCGAAGAAAACTGTAAATCAACACAAAGAAACTGTCGACGGGGGGTGTCTTTAACTCCTTTTTTAGTCGATACAAACCGTGAGAAATAACCAACTTCCCCTGGTTTCGCGTTACACCCGTTTGCCATGGATTCTGGCTCCACCACAATGTATAATCACAGTCACGTGCAAGTCTTCCTGGTTTGTTCTGTAGGAACACTGTCCCTTGGCCTGGGGCAACATCAACCTGTTTGACTACACCCACACACTGGTGGCGGGGAAGATGGCTCTGAACCTGTGGCCTGTTCCCCATGGTCTGGAAGACCTGCTCAACCCCATCGGTGTCACGGGCTCCAACCCCAATAAGGTGAGAGACGGAGCTCTTGTGTGTAAAAACCTTTTTTCTTTTGGTGACAGCGATGATTTTAAATTCTTCCTCACACACACTTGTTAGCTGGTTAAAAAGGCAGAATTATAAATGTGTAGTAGGAAATAAATGTATTATTAAAATATGATAAATTAAGATAACATTTGATTAATCCCCAGGGGAAATTTGGGTGTTGGAACAGCAAAAGTTGACCGAACAGTTCAAGTCAAAAAAGAGATTAAAAATAAAAATGAAATAAAATGTATGAACAGGGAGCTCACTATGCTAACTTGTGAGACCAATATGAGCAGGTGGTTGGTATGATAAAATAAAATACAAATAGTATATAGCAACTAGTCATAAGTAATATGTTGAAATATGGTATAATATGCTGGTATAGTAAATATGTCTAGCTGTGCTGTAAATTATATCTATCTTGATATAATGAGTAAATATATATATAATACATTTTAAAATGTATATGACGCACCGGTCCTCTCATGACCCTTAATGCCTCTTAATGCATCTAGTTCTTTAGACCCTCTGGGGTTGGTATAAGCTTCTTTGATTCAATCCACTAATCTACTTATCCCACTTATGAATTACTCATTCACACACAGCCCTCTGTAGCCATTGACTACAGTAAGCAATGTGAATAACTTTTTTGTTTTTGCAAATTCACAGGAAACTCCTTGTCTGGAGTTGGAGTTTGACCATTTCAGTTGCCCAGTGAAGTTCCCCGATATGACCACCATCGAGGAGCACGCAAACTGGAATATTTCCAGAGAGCTGGGCTTTAATTACTCACACACCAGCTTGGTAAGGTCAAACAAATGAATCAGTCACATAGGGCTGGGCCATGACTTTACTGTGATGCAACCTTTAAGACAACATTTAACCATATCTATATTATTATATTACGATAAGAAAAATCCCAATATCTAGTCTCTTATGAATATATCTATAATATATTGATTTATTGCCCAGCTTTACTGTTGCATGATATTGAATTTAGATTCGTAGTGACTATATAATCAAATATATTTTGTGTGCATATGTGTGTTTACATTTTTGTTTGTTTTTGCAAAAGTAGTAAACACATTCAAATGTTAATGAAGCTATACCAATTTGTACTATAGTAAGGATGTTTTTAGGGATGGACCAATACCACTTTTTCACTACCGATAACGATTCAGAGTACTTGAATTTAAGTATCGGCTGATACGAGTACCGATCCAATCCATTACTTTTACTGAATAGTATAGTTGATGACTAGTTTTGGGTCGTTGGGACAAAATAATTGAGATCTGTCTCCATCCATTAGAGAAATCTAACATGTTTCTATAGTATGTGACAAAAATGCAGAATATCAAGTAGCTCTGCTTTGATTTCTGATATGTTACACATGGTTCTTGGTATTGGATTTTAGAATGAGGCAAATTCCCAGATACCGTTATCCTGATTTAGCCTGGTATCAGTGCGATATCCGATACTGGCATCAGTATCTGTGTATCCCTAGTTTTTTTTATGATGATGTTCTCGTTTCCAGAGTAACAGGCTGGCGCGTGACAACCCTCTGACGGACAGCGACAATGAGCAGCTACGCCTGGTGTGCAACAGAGACCCACTTTCTGAAATCACAGAGCAGGAGAAAGACTTCCTGTGGAGGCACAGGTAGTGTGTGTGTGTGTGTGTGTGTGTGTGTGTGTGTGTTAAAATGTTTGAAGTGGGGGGAGATATATGCCACCATGTCCAAATAAATCCACCATCTGCTTCCTTGCTATAAACACCAAACAGCCTCCATGCAATTTTTAAATAGAAAAAACAACTTTCATACCAATCCAGTTTTTATTTAAGTGCGATATTCCAGAGAAAACCGACCACATCACTCTCCTCGCTCCTCACTTGATTAAGGGGATATAGTTAAACATTGTGTTTGAGGCAGTGTTTTAGTAAAGTAATGCAATTTTCTGAACTTCACAGTCTAAAATTATTGATAGTGACATGTTTGTCAAAGACTATTGTTATATTTAATTTTGTCAATATAACCCAGCTCTAGTTTGAGGTGTAGTTTGATGTGTACAGACTGCACTGTGACCAGAGCTGTAGTGAAACATACTTTTCCATCAAAAACATCTTCCTCACACCTTGTTTTTTTTCCAGACATTACTCTGTCGATATACCGGAGATCCTTCCCAAGATCCTCCTGGCGGTGAAATGGAACTCCAGAGATGAAGTTGCGCAGGTAGGCTGAGCTCAAATTTCAGCTGCTGATGCTTGCTTTTTTTTGAAGGGCATCACATGGGAAACTGGATATGAAGTGGGCCTGTTCATTATATTAATGCAACTCGAGAGATTCCAAGCAGATAGTGATAGGAATGAACTTTCTTCGTTGTGCATTTTAGAACGTAAAAAGAAAGAGGAAGAAAGGGAAGGGAAGGGAAGGAACTAACAAATGGAGGAAATTATTATTTTTTTTTCCTGTAAATATCTGTGTGCACTCAGACCCTCTCTCCCCTCCTGCCAGATGTATTGCCTTTTGAAGGACTGGCCAGCCATTAAGCCAGAACAAGCCATGGAGTTGCTGGATTGCAACTTCCCTGACCCAATGATCAGAGAGTTTGCCGTAAAGTGCCTTGAGAAATACCTAACCGATGACAGACTCTCCCAGTACCTCATTCAACTGGTTCAGGTGTGGTGCATTTTAATTTGTGTCATCTGATTTGACGCATCACTACATTTCTCATTTTGGGGACATTGAGCTTTTTATTTATTAATTTTTGCTCTGGTTGTGAATCCGTCATCCTCTTAATTCCTCGGTCTGTTCCCAGGTTCTGAAGTATGAGCAGTACCTGGATAACCCACTTGCACGGTTCCTGCTGAAAAAAGCTCTGACAAATCAGCGGATAGGACATTTCTTCTTCTGGCATTTGAAGTGAGTTAATTTCAAAGCATGTTGAGTAGAATGTGTATAGATGTACGGTGTTCATCTGTGGACAAGAAAGACTTTTAATTTAAAATCTATGACCAGCATAGTTTCAAAAACTTGTTCAGGACATAATCTCTGACCTGTCTAATCCAGGTCAGAGATGCACAACAAGACGGTGAGCCAGCGGTTCGGCCTGCTGCTGGAATCGTACTGCCGGGCCTGCGGCATGTACCTGAAGCACCTGAGCCGACAGGTGGAGGCCATGGAGAAACTCATCAATCTCACCGACCTCCTCAAACAGGAGAAGAAGGACGAGGCACAGAAGGTAAACGGATCATCCTGCTGCCATAGCGTTGACTGACGGAATCAGAGCCATCATTACTTTGGACCAATGCATCTTCTAAATGACGTAGTGTATATACAAGCAACTTCTGTGCCAAGTTGAATGAATGGAGCGCTCCATGCGTTTGCACATGCACATGCACAAGTTCTCGATCAAGAAGACCCATACAGAAACTAACCATAACTATTCAATACGGTTCCGATGATCAAGTGGTATGCTTTGAAGGGATTTCATGCTAAACTTCGATATGGTGACCCTAAAGTCTTACTACTATTAATATTGACTTCATATTTCTAGCAAGAAGTTTCTTCTTTCTTTGTTGACTTCCATTCAGTCAGAGGTTTTCTGAGTTAGCTTCTGGGTCCAAGAGACACCCAGTTCTCCATGCAGTGAAATTATGTTATGTTCGCCTTTTTTTCTTTTCTCTATTTCTGCACACTGTGGTACCTAAACAGTCATGGAATTGTATAAAATGCTACGACTAAATTGCATTCATGTGGGATGAAATATGGCCTCATAGTAAGCATTTCAATCTGATGACAGTATTTTTTTACTTGACCTTGCTGTATAAAATGACCTATTGTGAACTCTAGGATAATCACAGCCCGTGAAACTCCAGACCCAGAATCTAGACACCTAGACCATTCAGAAAATGTACGGGATGTCCAGGTACATTGAAGATAACTGGGTTTTTCTGAGCCGTTTCCAGAAAAAAAGTGCTTGTCATCCAATTGTTGAAATTGTCAAAGTCACACAAATCTCCAATTTTTAAACGTTGTTAATGCTGCATGACAGCATTAAGTTTTTCAAGGTCATGAGGTCTTCAGGTGGACCTTTTTTCCCCATTCCCTAGTGGACAAAAATGGCTAGAAAGTGTACTAAAGCTGTATAATTAATGGTATCAACCCACAACTTGGTGCAGCCACTAATCACACATAATTGAGCATGAGAATAGCATCATTAGGCTTGAGTATAATGTTTAAAGCCCATTTACACTCAAAATATTAATAATTTTTATCAGGCATAATTAAAAATGTAATTATTATTACCTTTTAATTGATGGAAAAGATTGACATACAGTGTCAAGCTGCATCTCAAATGATTCCTTAGGGTCTCAGCTTTCTGAAGGTGTAAGGCACTTGTATGTGGCACCAACTGCTGACCCACACCACCCCCCCAAACTCCAACCCCTCCACCTCACTCGGAACTCAAGAAATGGGCCTGAAGCTTAAGAGGTTAATGTATTATGTATGTGTCTATGTAAAAATAGAAATAATAATAAAATATAAGTTTTTCAAATTGATTTGAAAATTTTGCACTTTTTCATGAAAATATCGGTCAAAATCGGGGTCGGCATCGGACCCAAAATCTGGCATCGGTCGGGCTCTAATAATAATGAAAACACCATGTTTATTTTGTTTACACTGTGTGTGTGTGTGTGTGTGTGTGTGTGTTTGTGCTGTAAGGAGTTTCGCCATAAAGTCACTTCCCGTCACTTCATCATACAAGGATTTGGATTGGAGGGTCAACATGATGTGTTGTTGATTTTATTTGGACCTAATCCAATAATAGCAGCATTTTAAAATCTATTTTACTACCAAAAGAGCCTCACATGCAGCCACAGGTTTAGCCGTCATCCTGCCCTGCTGCGCTCTGTCGCACTGCCCAGCTCTGCACATATCCGTTGCCTTCTCCACTCTCTCTCTGTCTGGTGGGCTCTGTTCCGCTGCATTGAGTGTTGCATTGTGCTTTCTACCCAGCTCAGCGACGGCCTGCTTTCGTGTAGAATCTTGAACAGGAAGCAGGCCAGACAGCTGAACATCAACAAGCGAAAGATACAGAGGCAGAGATGGAGGGTGTGTGGTGGAAGTGTAGAAAGGGAGCGCCTCTCTTCTCCGGGTGCAGGGGGGGGTCACTAGAGTTCATTTCGGCTCCCCTGCTTCAATTAACATCTAATTTATCCCTGCGTTCTGCAATTAGCCCGGTTTAAGGCAGCTCTCGCCTTTCTACATTGCGTTTTGAAATAGCCGGAAGATGAAATGACATCAAGCAGCATTTAGCAACAACTTTGGCTCACAACGTTTCGCAACACATAGGCAAGCTTATGTGTTGTGAAACTATACGTGTTTGTTCTTCTGCATAAAACATCATTGCATAATTTTGCTTGTGATGCCTTCCTAAAAAGTTGAGTTATGCATCGGTGACCAAGGAGCATCTCAATGAATGCTGGGCAAGCTGTTTTTAAATTTGGGAGGACATCTACCTCGCGTTTCCATCCAAAATTTGAAGACGATCTATCCATCTAACACGGTACAGATCAATCTGAAAACCGTCGGCACTTGTTTGTCAAGTGTTGGCGAAGAGAAATTCTGCTATTTTAAAATATCCCTCCAGAAGGTTCTCATCTTGTTGCGGCCCTGAAATCGGCAATGACATCAACAGAGTTTTTAATTTCCCCTTTCGTTGGTATGAATAAACTGCTTTGTCTGACAGTCACTTTGAACTCCAGGACGAAGGAAGAAATACAAGAATAGTTGACTTGTGTATGTGTGTATTACTGCCCTCAACTTACTTTTTGCTGGAAACCCTTTGCACAGCTAACTCTTTGCAGGGTGTGTCTTAATATTCTTTGGGTGTTGATTTAAGACTGTGTTGGCTCCCATTTTGAGGCCTAGATTTGTTTTAGCTCCTCAATCCGGTTCGGGGTTTAGAGATAAACTGTCAAACTGGTCAGAACAGATTTTTTAAATTTCATTTATTTATTTTTGCTAAGGTTAAATGTTCCTTGCTGCCGTACAGCTATGGAAAGCATCATTCCACATTCTCTAGCTCATGTGCTTTGCCATCGTTGCCAACTGGCAATTATCTATAATACTGCTGACTATTTCACGGGCCGCTGCGCTGCTATCAGATGCTCTCAGTGATTACTCGCCTCCCGCAGGGACGAGTGTTATTATCTACACTCCTTCAGGAAATACAGAGGCTGTTCCAGCCGAATGGGTAGAGCTCTCGTTCTCTCTCTTTCTCTTTCCTGCTCTTTATGTGTAAATAATAATACATGCATATTAATCCACTGGATTTATTAAAGGTTTACTGTGTGAAGGTCACATGCTTGCTAGGTTTGCCACGGTTATCGGTGTTAAACAGTGGCTTTACACCGATCACATTACTTGCCCACCGTTCTTTTTCTTGTTTAAAAAATATATATATAAATAAAACCCATTTAGTTAATTTTCGCGTATCAGCACCCACGTTTATTAAATACAAAACCTCTAATTTGTAAAATACTAAGCGTGTACAAAACTGAAAGTGCGTGCATGGACCTGTCTCCCTCTCCATGCGAAATTTGTGCAATTTGTAATTTTTATAATTATATTTATAATTGCAGTATGCAAATCTTGCACACTAGGCTGGTAAGCGTATACCACAATGCATTGCTTATATGATGGCAAGACGCCGGTAAAAGATTCTATGCAGTGTTGTCATCAACCTGCAACGTGCTGAAAGGAAGTGGAGTGGCTACAGTATATGATGACATACTATGTCCGAGAAGCCATGTTTCTTTTTACTTGCATATTAAAATACACTGGGCGATAGTAGACTTAGTATTCCGTAGTAGCATGCCATTTTGGACGCAGCAACGCACATTCGTTCATACACCATCTGCACCTAGGGGCTCAATGTAAAGTTGCACCAGCCTAACCCATGTGTCTGTGTGTAACCTGTATGTGGGAGGAAACTGTAGTAAATACAGGGAGAACTTGCAATCTCCACAACAATACCACATTCAAACCCAGGTCTCTACAGCCATGATTCATTTTGGGAGTTGTGTGGCTTTAAAGTCTTAGACGGTGAAAAGGCCTCCGAGGCTTATTCGTGGTTGTACTGTCTGACATTTTTAACAAATTATGTCAAAAATCAAACAAACCAAGTCTTTCAACTTAGTAGACCTACGTGAATAAACAAAATAGATATTTTTTTCACAATATTGTTTTTACTCCCCTTTCAAAAACCTTATTTGTCATTTGCCCATTTACCAGTTAGACACTCACAAGTTAGACACACATAAGACGAATGGTGTACCAACAGGTCATTATCAGCAACAGAGAAAAACAAAAAAGGAACTTGCAGTGTAACTCGCAGTGTGCAACTGTACCTCCCCAGCCTGACTTAAGTAAATCAATTAATTCTGAGCGAAGAGATATGTGGATATTGATTAGGCAGCATTTCCTGATAAGTTCAAACATAGTCCTATGATGAATGGGACACTAGCAGCCGGATCAGCTACGGGCTGCTTCCTGTACTTGATAAGAACAATTCTTGTCCTCCCTCACCAGCGCTCTTTATAAGGTAATAAATGGTTGACTGAGCGCACACCACTCTTCTTTCCTAGTGCAAGCCACTACCTCAACCCCATGACTCATCATGGAGGTCCCTCCATCGAGAATTTCTGTTTGAGCAGTGGGAGTGTGGGGACTGAAATGTGCCGGGGTGGTGGCTGGGTTTAGTGTCTTGTTAAAGTGAGGGGAAGTTGTTAGTCATTCGCACACCAGTGATTATAGCCATTACGGTCAAAGTTTAAGACCACACATATGGGCCAGAGCAGGTAGCCTTCCTATGGAGCCGGGGCTGTTTGTTTGTACATACGCCAATCACCGCTTGTGCATTTGACAGACAGCAGCGAACCTCCATCGCTGCATGTATTTCTGCCACCTCAGGCCAAGGGGTGTCCACCCAAACCAGTTCTCCCCGCTTTGGGAAATGTGACAGACGAGGAGTTAAGCACCTCCTGTGGTGTTAATGACATCTCCATGTCCTCTACTGTCTTTGGAGGATAAGGGATAAGTTGCATAGCTTCAGTTGCATAAGAATTGCATTTTATTAGGAATTGTGGGTTCCAGTTGGGCCATTAAGGCTTTCTTTTTTTTCTGTTTTTTGTACTTTCAGCATGCTTGGCATACAACAGAGTATTTGTATGCTGTTGCATCTAGGACAGAGTTGATCTGCAAGTGGAGTTCAAATTCTCGACCTGCAATGCAGCTCTTTATTCATTCATTAATCAACAAATACTGCTGCAATAACTGTCCTGGGGACAACATGTAGGATGACAAGAGCACAGCTTTGTTGTTTTACAAGACCGCCACCAATCCCCCTCTTGGGAGCACGATCTGACCATGTTTTGATCTATAAACAACGAATCATCAATACTTCTCCAGGAGGAATGTGTACATGGAAAGACATGAACATAGAAACCTCAGACGACAACATGTAATGACAAAACAATTTACTGTAATCGCCGTCGACGGAAATTGGAACAGCAATTGGGCAGCTGGCCTCTTCCTGTGTTAGCTAAGGCAGTAAAGGAGAGAAACGGACAACCCTAACCCGATATAATCAGGAGAGGGTGCGTGTGCGTCCATCCGTCCGTCCACCGGTGAGTGCAAAGGACTTGTCCTTAGTTCTGGTGTATGAGGTCACAACTATATTGTAGCTCCTCCAAGCAGCGGAAAAGGCCTCACGGCCACCCATAAGTCCCACAGCCATGTAGACACTCCATGTCTGCAAGAAAGCTCTGAGCACCACGCTCCGCAGCCACAGAAGACCCCCAACCCCCAGAGAAGCCGAGAGCCCGCGGAACAACACTCACGCATGATCCCAAGGAGCACGAACCAGTCCCAGAGAGCGCAAGCTGACTGCGCTCCCCTGAAGCACGCACATACAACCCACTCCCATGTGCAGACATAAGACGTGGGTGCCAGGCACAGACCACAGGACCACACCCACGATGGCGAACAGGTACCAAGGGCCCC
Source organism: Cyttopsis rosea (assembly GCA_900302355.1). Taxonomy (NCBI): domain Eukaryota; kingdom Metazoa; phylum Chordata; class Actinopteri; order Zeiformes; family Parazenidae; genus Cyttopsis; species Cyttopsis rosea. The sequence continues at coordinate 7,668 of OMKR01021588.1, read as the reverse complement.
TGGAAAGCACCCGGTCGCAGCCCCACCGGGTCGCAGTAGGCCAGAAACCACCCGGCAACGGGGGGCAAGCCGCCAGGACCCAAACACAGGCGGCAGGTTGCCCACCCGGTCGAACCAACCCACCAGCACTCAGCCACCCCAGAAACCCCAGTGCTCAATGTGTGCTGTTGGTATATGCAGTTAAAATTATGGGGTGTGGGGGTGCGAGTCATCCAGGCATGTCGTACCCGAACCACTCGCACCCCTCCTGCCCCGCAGACCCTGGTCTGGTGGTGTGTTGTTTGGAGTAAGATTTGTGAGGGTGTGTATGTGTTCTAAGCTAATATGGGTGGTATTAAAATTGCAGGACAGTCGTGAAGCATGCCACCTGCCACATCCCTACCCCCATAGCTTGCACGCCACCTGTCCCGCAAACCCTAGGCCTATGGTGTGGTGTATGTACTGAGATGAGTTCTAGAACTGGGATAGGCGAAGCACAACCAGATCAAGGCAGTGGAGCAGCAGGCCGGCCAGCGGCCACGCAGACCCCACCCCTGACCCGACCGGGCCCCAGCACCCACGCCCCCCCAGTCGCTTGAAAAAAATCACGGGTCGTCGGTTGCGGTATTTTGGGCTTGTTTTAAAAAATATGGTTGCTTGTTATGAAAATCTGACAAGTGACACTGTCTGCTCACAGGCTCACAATAATATCCGCTGCGTGTCCCAGTTCCCCAGTTTCTCCAAACAAAACAAATAAAATCTGTTTTTATTATAGATGTATTTATTTTCCTCTGTTTCCTAATTGAACAAAACAAAAAAAGCCCTGTGTGTCCCGTGCCGTGGCGTGCATTGCGCATGACAACTTTATTATTTTATTATATTTTGATAAATTAAGTGTAAATCTTGAAGTAAATCAAAGCCGTCCTTGTGTTATATTATTTTATATTAAACATATCTGTTTAATGCAATGAACAAACAACAACAATCAACAGCCACACAAACAGTCCTTACTTGTGGCCAGATTCGTGTGCGATGGTAAAAGCCAGGCCCAATCCCGTGTCCTCGTTGATGGTGCAGCTCCTGTACTTGCTACACATCCCACTGATTGGAGCAAAACCTACACAAGGGAAGGGGGCAAGTAGTTGACCGTTTAATTGACCTTACCATCACTAAGTCGATATGGATGCAATATATTCTTATGTATTTAACTTCTTATGTTAAAGAATGTCCAACAGAGATTCATACACACACACACACACACACACACACACACACAACCTTTGAACTAGGCTTTCACAGCGAGGACAAAGGCTAATATAGTACTAGCTGGCAACACTTTGAAGTCAAAAACTAAAGTCTAGGCTAAGAGGGTAGTGTGCGCCTGTGTGTTTGTTGCAGCAAAATATGTGTGTGTGAGTGTGAGTGTGTGTGTGTGTGCCTGTTGACACAACATGGAAGTGTTTTCTCACAGGGTGGAAAACAACAATGTGTTGACATGGTCATTACCGCAAACAAGCTGCTGTTACTTTGTTAGGACGGTATACTTTGACTGTGAAATACCACGATTTAAATATAATTTGAAGAATAGTTACCTAGCTTTAATACCCTTCCACAAAGCCCACGGAATAGCAACCATTCTACAACACATTTTTCTTATTCCACAGTTAGAAAGAGTGGGGAAAAGATCTGACAGAAGCTGCCCGTCTGCTCAACATCTGGTCTAGTGTGTAGGACACGAGGATGAGGACGTTTGACGGAGGAGGGGAGCGTCTTCCCAGAATGACAAGAGGAACCACAGAAGGAGAGAGAGCGAGAGAGAGAGAATAGAAACAGAGAGACAGATTGCCGAAAGGATTTTGTATTGTTGTTCCTGCTGTGACCTGGCCTCAAGTCTATTACCGATCAGGGAGATGGGAGGGATTCTCACCCAGGGTGTCGCAGGGCTCGTTCTTCCAGGAGCAGATATCCAGCCCTGTTAGGAGGATGGCATGGTCATGTCGTCTGCCTTCCCTGCCGCCCAGAGTGGACTGCCACTGGCAGAAGCTGTTCAGGGTGTGGTCGGCATGGTGGTTAATCACCAGACCGTCCTGCCGGGACAGAGAAGAGACTGTCAGAGAAGAGAAGTCTTTGGGCTTCTTTCAAAAACATTTTCTTGAATTCATAAAACACCCCCATTGAGTCCCTCAATTTTGTGCTTATCCGAGGCTTACCATATTATGAATGCCAGTTGTTCTTAAACTGGAACTTATTTTTGGTTCATTGGGAGTCAGTGGCTCAGGGGGTACAGCGGGTTGCCTAGTAATCGGAAGACTGACGGTTTGATACCCGGCTCCTCCTGGTAGCATGCTGAAGTGTCCTTGAGCAAGACACTGAACCCCTAACTGCTCCCAATGAGCCTTGCATGGCTACCTCCATCGGTGAAGCGTCTGCTAAATTACATCATGTAATGAGTCAACCCAAGTGATTGCCATCAAATCATTTGAATTGATCCAGCATTGAGAGCAAAGCTTCAGCTGAAATAGCTGAAATATGTAGTACAATGTCATTGATCATTTAATCATTGATGTAGTTGCGTTCATCTGCATGGTTAAAAGATCAATTCAAAAGATTTTGATGCCAATCAATCTGGTTGACTCCCAATGATTTAAAAATATGGTTTCGGTTAAGAAACACCAGAGTTGTCCTTTAAGGGCCGTGTGCAAACAAGCCAAGGGTTAATTGGGCCATTTAATGAAAAGCCGCAAGAATTGAATTACTTGAGTTCATATGAAATGAGCAAATGAGTATGAATGAAAGTGTGTCAGGGGTCAACTAGGGTGATAATGTCTATTTGAGAAAACAGAAGTGTCTTTGAGTTTGAGGAGACAATCTGTCTCAAAATGTCTCCTCCTTGTGTAACGTAGTTGGACGTTGACATGTATCAGGCTTGACCACATGTTGCTTGTAAGACATTGAGAAGAAACGTCTAAAATGCAACATTCTTGGCATTCCATTCTCTGACGTTGACCCTGCTAGGGAAGAAAACCATTTAACAGCACACGCAGGTGGACGGAAACCATAACTCCTTCACCTTACCTGCTTGACTCTTTAAAAACCCCACGTCTCTCTCTCTCTCTCTATCTCTCTCTCTTTCTCTCTCTCTCTCTCTATCCGTCTCCCTATCTCTTACTTTCTCACCATGCCATTCTATCTCTCTCTGTTTTACTTGGAGAATTTCCCTCCTGAATCCTGGCAGAGATCCAAGCAAACACACACCCTGTAATTAAGGTATCAGTGCAAAGGTACTTAGTTGTTAAGACAAACCCCCGGGAAACTCTCCCAGACTTTGAAAAAATCTGGACCTCGGGGCGGATAATCTCAGACAATCAATAAACAAACACATGGATTATTTTCATTCTCAGCTCCTGAAAGAAAGAAAAAAAAAGGTTTCCTTGGACCCGAACGAGGAACGCGTACCTGCTCTTCGTCCAAAAGCACGAGACCCACTATGACTATGTTGATGTTCCCGCCTATGGTTCCGTCTTTGAAGAGACTTGAGACCTGGTTGGCACACACATACACACACACACACAAAATAGATGACATACAATATACTTAATCCTGCGTCTGTTATTTAAAGAACACTTTCAATTGCCTGCAATCAGGATTTATCATCACGATAAATCCCTGTTACCATAATAAGTGTTTCTGTTTACAGCTGCACAGCTATGGAGTTAATTTCCCCCTCCGGCCCTTTTACACAAACATAAAAACACTTTCAAAAGGGCTGCCTGGCCAGAAAATGCTTGCTGTCTTCAAACCCTGATTCCCCTAGCTCCACAGGTGACCCTCATTTTTAAAACAGAATTAAAACAGGATAAGCGTAATGGCTTTTGCACTTGCGATGTTTTCAGAGCGGGTTTACGCTTTTTTTTTTTTTATGCAATAATTACAGGAAAGATTAGTTGGAATTGCTTTGAGATCCTTCATCCATAGATGACTGTGGTCTTGTTTTTTCTTCACCTAACCTAAGGTACATATTAGGTTTGAGATATATGTGTCAAACATTGAGGAAACGAGAAACTTGGAAATTCCTTCACGAGATAACAGACAAATGCCCCTGCGATGGTATCACCGACACAATACAGTCGCAACTGCTGTTTCCAATTCGGCCTCTTCTACTCGCGAGGGGTATCTAAACATTGATCAGAGCTGCAGATTTGGGCTTTGAAACCAGACTCCTGATTCTCTCTCTCCCTCTCTCAGGTCCCATGAATACCTCAGGTGTCACTCAAAGAGGACTTTTCCCCCTCTCGAACCTTCTCCTTCTTGCCTTATGTATCTCATATAGACAACCCCGCCCCCAGAGCCTTGTGAAGAGACAGAGCTTTGGTTTGAGTTTGTTTCTTGTGTTAAAGTTGGCTCAAAGTGTTGGTGGATGAAAATATGTAATGGTTTGCCCAAATGTGAAAATATTTCTCAACGGTGCAGGGATTACAATATATTGCAGTCTAATTGAGATTTATTTCTAATCAGATGGTTTTAAATTACTCTGCTGTCCAGTTTAACTTAAATATAATACTGCAAACTCAAATGACCACAGTTTAGATATCAGATCTCAAGGACCTAGGGATTTTGGCGTTGCTGGGGGGAAGCCGCAGGTGGGTTGGTCTCCTGAAACTCCATATTGTATTTATGTGACTCTTCACCTGCGACCAACCCCCCCCCCCTTTAGTGCTAGACGGAGCCGTGTTTTCAAAATAGAGAGCTTATCTTTGGATTTGTCAGTCAGTTGTTAAGTAGCCGAACGAGCATGACGAGATATGTTTGGAGATCAGCTGAGCAGGGAAGGAGATCCGGGGTATTGTGGCTAATAGCGAAGATCCTCCCTGGAGATATGACTATTTTTTTTTTTCTTATTTCAGAAACACGAGTGTGTGTGTTATCTCCCTTTCCCAATATAAAAAAGGTTAAAGGTGCAATAATAGAAGGCTCAAAACGCTGAATATCATATTGTATGACAAGGAGACGTTCGGGTCCCCTCTCTGCAGTGAGTGTGTGAGTGAAAACTCTTGAATGCCTTGTTGTAATTGTAGCCCATTTTGTCCAACAATTTTCTGTGAAAGTAGTGTGTGGCCTTGAGAAGTCTGTTCTTGTCAGGCAAAAGAGAAGGGTTTAAGAAAGGGTTCAAACTAAAATCAACATTGGCAAGCTGGCAAGCTCTCAGGGAAGCAAAGTATTCCCACTTAGCATTCTTGGGCTGTTTTGAACAGGTTATGATTGACTAGTGGCACCTCTACTGGTGAAACATTACACATCATACTGTGCCAAAGGTTGAGCAGTAAACAAAAAAACAAACAAAGCAAAAAAAGAACACTTCTAAAGTTTTCCTTGCGAGCATACAGTAGGAAAGAAACACACCCCGAATCTCATCGCTGCCTCTAGAGGATTCTGTGTTACGGTCCAGCGGAGCTCGGGCAAATACGGCTCGCTCGCCATATTGTGTTTTGAAACTGAACTCAGCACGGCCTATATCGCATGTCCCCCCGCCCCCCACCCCCTTCATCTGTCATCCACCGTACGCTAATCTAATAGAGCCGAGTGTGACCGTGCTGGCGATCTTATCAAAACAGGGAGACCCAAAACTGAAGTAAACTGTGAAATAGCAGTCATCGTCCAACACCCCCC
>OMKR01021556.1:2521-20992 GCA_900302355.1 Cyttopsis rosea | reverse complement strand
AAAAAACAAATGTGTCACCATCACCTCATCATCATCATTATTACTATTATTTCTGGCCAGTGGTCAATTCTTACCTTTTCGTTTACGGCAAGATGTCCCGAAAAGCCGGCATTGCTTCGGAAAGACTCGAACCAAAGCCCCGGTGAAACTATCCGAGTCTCGGGCGGACGGGAGGACTCACGGACGAACTTTCCGTTAACTCACATTCCCGAACTGAGAGATACAGAGATGCTGGAATCCATGTGGCCATTCACTCACACACGGCCAACTGCGCAGGCGCACGGTCCAGCCCGCGATTGGCTCAGAGGGAACAACAGCACGAGCGCCCGTCGCAATGTTTATGTTGTAATGAATGAGAGAACATTGACTTCTAGAATTACCTGGTACTAAGTTATTTAGTGGGTTCATGTTTTTTTATAATTATACATACACTTATACATATCTAAGGACTTCACACCGTCGAAATTAAAGTAAATGTAAACATAAATAGATAAATAATTAAAAAATAAGCAAAGGCGCAAAGGCCTACATTGATTAATTGAAATAAATAAAGTTAAATTAACACATAATTTGAATTATGTGAATAATGTACATTATAATCCCACTGGATTAAAACCCTGGAGTATATGGTGGTGAGACACTATAATACCACCTTGGAATATAAATACCTAGACTGCTGTTCTATTAGGATCATTCGGTACTATCACCATTATTAATACTGTTATTATGGACTGGTATTATCACTGTACACCACTCTGACTATTATTAATGCTGGATGCTGATACTAATGTATGACACTCTTGACTGCTGATATTACTGTAATGCCACTTTGTAATGCCTGTATGACTGATATTACTGTATGAGACTTTCTTTTTTTTACTACTGTTACTACTGTAGCCTCTTGTATGAGTAATATTGCAATACTGAATATTGTAATTAAATATGCTACTATCCTATAATATTCTAAATAATACTACTTGCTCCAGATTGGTTTTACTACTGTGTACTGTGTCAACTGTGTAAATAGATAGAGTAGAGATAGTGTCCATATGCGTTATTTCTTATCTCATTCTAATTTGTACCTCTTTCTCAACAACATGCTTTTTACTGCTGCAACGCCTGAATTTCGAGATTAATAAGGTTTTATCTTGTCTTATTTTATATGAATAAAGCAAGTGTTTCATATAAAACAGTGCATCATAAGACTCATGGGCTAAATTTGTGGAAAGAAATGCATGTGAGAGGTCACAATTTTCTTTGTTATTTTAATAATGTAAATGCAAAACAATACATTGTCTCTTTAAAAACAACTGGTTGTTAATTTCATATTCTCTATCACTGTAAATGCAGTAAAAGCACTTGCTTGAAGCAAACACATATAAATTGGTAATGACAAGGAGGACTCCATTGAGGTTTGACAGGTTAGGCCTACTGGTTGGATCTGGTCGGTCTGATGGTGACTGAACTGTCAGTGACCAGGGTCGGAAACAACTCCACCATGAAGTTGTTCTTCAGCCGATGCAGGAAGTGGACGTACCTGACGCCAGGCCCGTAGCCTGAGAACACATGTGACACCTACAGGCCGACAGGGAGATATACAGAAAATGGTAGCACAGCAGATGGTTGGAATAAATATTTCTGATTTATTTATACAACATGCTACACATCCGGACTGCGGTCTTCACTAGTAAACACACCTCTTTCCAGGTGTGTGAGTAGGTGCTGAGGTCCTCGGTAGGGTTAGCGGAGTGCTCTGCGATCACTGTCTGTCCGTCGGCCCCCAGTAACTTCACATGGAGCTGGTAGATGGACTCATGTACCTGACTTTCCTCATACCTGACAAACCAACAGAGTAACAGATTGAATCAAGAAGGCCAAAGCCTCACCAAAACGCATCATAGAAAATTCCAATTTGTTTTTACACGATGATGTAAAAACATGACATCATCATGACATGTTGAATCTAGTTTTTTGCACAATGATAAGACAAAAAGCAGAAGATAAGGAAATAACAACAAAAAGAGAAGTGCAAGGTAGCAGCAAGAAACCCAAAAGGGCTTATACAGGGCATCTACCTATAATATATCTATCTATCTATCTATCTATCTATCTATCTATCTATCTATCTATCTATCTATCTATCTATCCAATCCAAATACATGTGTATGTGCTATATCTTTGAGTGCACATATGTACATAAAAACTGAGGAACTTCACATATATTTTAAGGCAAGCTTTTCAAAGCCAGAGAGTGTTACATATCAGCACCTGAACACAAACTTATAGTCAGGCACCCGCCCACTAGTTCAGCCCTGTACTAGCATTTTACTGCGCAAGCACACTTGAAATGCTCCCAAGTGCAGGATCTATAACATAACATGAACATGGTCTCTTGCAACATGTCTGCACATTGTTGCTCATAGAATTGATAAGGCAACACAGATAAGTAGGCACTATGGGAGGGAGGGGGCAACCCACCAGTCGTGTATCACTATGTCAGGCTGAAAATCATCCAGCAGCTCTTCCCACAGTCCTTCTGCCTTCAGGTCCACGAGCTGCTCCATGGAAAACCAGCTGAGGAGATAACAATATTGTAACACCAAATTGCTGGGCTGTTGCATAGGGATTGATGTGACAAATGCTATGGTAAAAGCCTTCACACCCTGCGAGTGTGCAATTTGGGTCGACTTTTACCTTTATTACATGTCAGATTGTGCAATGGGAAAGAGGTAAAATCTTAAGCATATGTCTTGTCAAACTGTGCGAATTGAAGTCAGGTTGAAGCCAGTCTACGGTCATATTTTGTTCTCGGTCACGACAAGAGACTTTGTCCAGTATCACAAATGCCAAATTTTAGTGTAGATAAGATTGAGTGTTCTCTAAGATGGCAAAATTGCACTGTGTGGAGGGCTTAAGTTGGGTGGTGGCAGTGGATGATTGCACCTTATTCGTGTTATAACAAGGAGCATCCCTGGTGAGTAGCGCTCCCAAGCAGCCCTGATTGTACCTGTACTGCGGCAGATGGCAGATAGCTGCACCCGGAGGTATCCCGCTGGAATCATAGGGAAGAACTTCCCTCCCGGTGGTCCAGCCAGTAAAATCGCCTATAAACAGGAAAAACACACACGTTCAATGAGTTTGTTTTTCGGATTGAAAGTTTGTCGTAAGAGCTTTCGACCACTCCTCTCCTTCTGACACCCCTCCGCCCATCCACACCCCCTCTCTCACCTTCAGGTTCAAAACGAGGAGGTCCAAGTCCAGGCACTTTGGTAAGCTCTTGTTCAGGAGGGGGAGTGTTGTGGGTAAGTCCTGTGTAAGGAATCAAAAGCACAAAGGCACGTCTGTAAAAGGAACCACACCCGGCTTTTGACAGTGGTATTACAGGTCATCCATCACAAGGACTATAATACCACTGTAAAAATCACTAAATCTTTCTGAGGAATTAACAGATATTTCTAGACAATTAAAAATACGTCTTAATGTGCCGTTTGGTGTATACTTTGATAGAAAGAACCTTTTGATACCCGTAGAGGATACAATGGTTTTTGTAATAGGAAGTGGAGAAACCAACAGAAATCTCAGTGCGGTGAACTGAGACCACTTTCTTCACATCATGTTTTTGTTATTAGTCATCAGCACCAGTCTTTTACCCCATTTTCACCCATTCATACTTAAGCTATATTCATGGATCAGTGCAACTGTTAAGAATAACATGCACACACACACAAAAAACAACAGAAAAGGTAGTTTCACGTGGAATATGGAAACTACCTTTTCTATGGAACTATGTGCTGTTTTGCGTGTGTGTGTGTGTGTGTGTGTGTGTGTGTGGCTATAACTATATATACACTATCTATTTTCCATGACACATGGTCAGCACACTTGGAAAAAAAAAGAAACAGGGGAAACCCCATCCAGACAAACCGAAAAGATGCGTTCCATTGAAATTGGAAATCGAAAAAGGAAATCGATCTTTTGCTCGGAAAAGTTCACAGGAACGGCCATTTAACTCGCTTTTGCGTTGGTTTTTATTTTAAAACATGTCTCACTTCGATTTAAACTACTACGAAGTTCTTAATGTTATTTTAACGACACGTTTTGTAGCTTGTAGAAGCAAACAAACACGCATTTGCTGCGGGCGTCCGTCCAAATTTTCCTGAAATTCGAACACATTCAACTCGGAGGTGGGAGCTATAACGGATGCGGAATGACCGAGTTCTGAGCGTCAATCGAACGCAGCACAATGGCTTGAACCAAACAGTTTTGACGTCATACCGTGAGGCGCAGGGTTCCTCAACAAATTCCGTCCGAGCGGCTTGGATCCGTGGAGCAGCTTCCAGTCCACGGTGTCGGGCATCGGTACGCCCTGGCCCCGCAGACCCCACTCATCCTCGCACCTCTTCCTCCATTCATCGGTCGACATGGTGCGAGACAGTGGCTGAACCAGGAAGTGTATCTATGTTTATTGACGGTCCACGCCCCACCCTGCTTGTGCAAGTCGTTGCACCCTGCTCCCTGACTCCTTAAAGCGGCGGACACCGACAACATGCGGCTTCTTCTCGGAGAAATGTCACCACCGCTGAAGAGGACCAGGGGCCACATGGGAGAGATGATTGAAAAGGTGAAAATAATATATGTGAGTTCAGAGATTAATCTCAAATTTAAGATTTTTTCTCTCAGAATTCAGAGATTCATCTCTGAACTCAAATATTTTTGATTCTACGTCGTCAACGCAAGTTTGAAATTTCCAGCCAACGGACCAACGCACATCAATTTAGTATGAGCCGTTGCTCTTTCTTAGGAATTGCAGGTAAGGATATTGGGGAAAGTAATTATTTTAATGAGTAAAATAGTAATTTACTTTACTCAAAATAGTAGATTTAATGGCTTTGTAAACCCAGGTTACACTTACAGGTTACGATGCCAATCATCGTATAAAGGTCAGCTAATAGCTAGCTAGCTCGCTGAATAAAGATTGCAATGTTTACAGCAGCACACATCAAAACAATAGGCAATAATAATAAAGTAATAAAAAAATGGAAGAAAAAAATTGCCAATATAAAAAATAAACCTAAAATGTAACTTTTAAGAAATGATGTGGCAACATACAATAAACCAAAAAATGTACAATAAACTACACAACATTTAAATATACCTAAATATTTACAATGATAGGTTAGACAGTCTGTGAAAACTGCATTGCATTAGAATAAAGAGTAGCCTTTAAGCGGAGGATCCTTTAAACAGTGTACACAGGTATGCAGGTTAGGCTGAGCAATAAACCATGAAAACAACCCACCATAGACATTTCAGACACAGAAAAAGCAGATGCCCTGGTAACCAGAGGGGGCGCCCCACCAGTTCTGCAGTGTTGGCACACAGACCCTCCCGATTGCCATTCCCAGGCCTCATTCTGTCCCATTAGAGCAGAGTGTCTCATATGTGGTCCTAGGGGTCCTTCAAGTGGTTCCACCGGGTCCCCGGGCAAAATGATTAGTAGATAAACTTTACCATTATTTCATTTACAAGACATTAACACCATTAGAAAATGTGTTATCTCCCTAACTATAGTATAAGACGGGTATGGAAGTTCACATAGAAGTCGGTCAGAATCAGTCTGGGAAAATTATATAAATGGCACCACCTTGTGGATTTAAACTGCACATTTGTATTTTTCTGTAAGGGTATTATGTTTTAGGGGTTAATGTGAACAGTAAAATTATCTTAAACGAAGTACCTTTGGAATAACGTAATTATTAAAACGCTATCTGTCGCTAAACAGGTTCTTGTTGATGAATGCCGGTGATGTTATTGTATTGTTGTATTGTTTTATTTAGGAACTAGTTAAATTAAAGTTAATATTTTCCTCCTGCCACTGTACTTGGGTCCAGTCCACCTCATCCTTGCAGGTGCTCTATCACTGAACCTTCTCCGACACAATGAATAAACCATCTTAACATCATTCTAACACATTGTCATTTTCTATGATTTGGGCCAAATATTGGCCGGTTTTACACACTAGTCACTCTTCAACTTCAACTATTCTTAATGACAATATAGTTTTCAAATCCTGCTCACATGTATTAATGATTAAATAATGATTTGTGATTTTGTCTCATAGAAAAGTGTGTTAAACATGAATAATTTCTGCTCCCACTGACAATACTTCAGCCATGAATATTTCACAAAATCAAATAAAAGTTATAAACAAATGATCTTATGTTAAATACCGTGTTCTGATAATTGGGTGACTACACACCGAAGCCCGATCTAGCCAAGCAACAAACGCACAGAACATTCTTCCACCCCTATTTCAATCGCCACCAAATAGGTCATAAAGAGATACAATGATCGATACTCGCACAAAGTACACAACATTTATTGAGACTCGCAGATGACACTATATCAACAAATAACCACCTGGCCCCTGCAGCAGGGTCGATGCCAGAATGAATCTACCGGGAGGATTCCGGGTTTCCACCGGGGGGCACACATTACTGTGACAAGCCCACATTATGCAATCTACAGTGCAAGGAGGCATGGCCAGACTACTACAGCTAATATACCAGTATAAAATTATATGGTTAAGAAATTGTTCACCACACCACTGCAATCTCAAACAGCAATATAACATTTCCGGTTTCAACTGCACACAGGCTTCACTGTAACCACTTGTATAACCCCTGTCATCACAAAATAAGAACTAGTCACATTACAATCACAGTAAAAGCAAACATGGGTACAATAGGACTTCAGGAATACACATAGGCCTATATAAATAAAATACATATTTTCCATAGATACTCTATTATAGGTACCAAGGCTGGCACGCAAATCAGAATCAGTTTTATTTGCCAGTACATTTTCATAACACAAAGCAAATACATAGAGTTGAAGGTATTCATCTGCATGACCGTGTCTCTCCACATTGATCCATCCACGAGCAGCACCAGTATGAAAAATCAACGCATATATAATTGAAGCATGTTTTTCTTTTGACTTGGCGTTTCAAGGACCTTATTATCTACTAGCTGCTATGTTTTTGGGACCTTTATCTCTTGTTTCACCCATGAACATAAATCTGTAAAAAAAATAGTTATATATCAAACTGAATTTTGCTGTTTTTTATATTACATTAGGTTATTTAGCGACTGCTTATTATTCATACACCGATGGATACAGCCATCTGGAGCAGTTAAGGTTAAGTGTTTTGCTCAAGGACAATTCAGCAGGCTACCAGGAGGAGCCGGGGATCGAATGGGCAACCTTCGGATTACGTACTTGATGACACGCTCTATCTCCTGAGCCACTGCCCCTTTTATACTTCTAGTGTCCAAAAGAGAAAATTAATGACAACAACAGAAATGTTCAGATGCCTTTGGAAACTATTGCCAGAGACCAGTTGGTAAATAAAATCTGAGAAATATTCTTTAAAGAGAAGAAGAATTACACTCTACGTGATATATAGAAAAATATAGAATTACACTCTACGTGATATAGTATGGTGCCCGCGTCAATATAAATATTTTCATTTTCGACAACAGCTGTTTCGATGATAAAGTCACTTATTTGTCTCCTTTTCCCTTTGACGCTTGTTTCTGCGAGCCATCAGTTAGAACGGAAGGGAAATTATTGTGCACAAAATCCAGATTCCAGTAGCATGCCAGGATTCACAAGAGAATTTTTTGGCACTCGAGTAATGTTTTTGATATTTTACAAATGAAGAATAGAGCTTGAGATAAAAAGGGGAAGCATAGACGCGATGATATCCACAACTGCAGTGGAAGTTAAGGGGGTAATTTATGGGTCGTCTGCATGGGACATAAAGAACGTCCCCAGACCATGTATGGTTTGAACTCCTGGGCAAGAGCCAGGAGTCTGTTTACAGTCTGTTAAACTGGACTCCGCAAAGGGTTCACAAATTCTCTTCTTTTCAGGAAAGAATGCAAACAATTAAAAACAAAACGATTTTGAGAAAAAACTTAATTCCACCATACATTCCAGCTTGTTTCAGGACTTCTTTTGTATGAGGCCATGTTGCCTCTGCCCAGCAGACTCTGCAAGATTATGTAAGAGATGAATAAGACCAGTGCCAAATGGTACATGCTACATGTGTTACTGAATGGACAGCCTGGACAGGTGTGCGTGCTTCTTTTCGCACCCTCTCCTTTGAACATTGGGAATAGGTTGGCTGTTGCCAGCCCATATGTCAAGATAGTAGTGATAGTTTAGCTAGTTTCCCTACGGCTCCACGTCAGTTAAAAATACATCGCTTGCTGGGTCCAAGGCACGCAGGATGTTTCAGTGAAGCTCAAGTGTTCTGGTCAAAGTTCATTGGGACACAAACTGATTGTATTGTTAAGTTATTGTATCGTATAGTTAAGATTGATCACATTCCCACAATGAAGTACATTCCCCCCCGCTGAATTTTAACAATGATTTAACAGCGTCCTGGGCGTTACCAGGGTGGCCCAGGATGCAGTGCACCGTTGAGCACAATCATTCATGGCACAATTGCAGCTAATCAGTTAGGTTATTGAAGGTTTTGGTTCAGGTGTTATTAAGTGTTGTTTATTGTTGTGTTGACATTGTTCTGTGAACGTTGGGATGTTGGATCGCGATGAGAGGCGTCAGGCTCATGAGTAGCCCCCCCACCCCCTCCCCCATTGTGAGTGTGTGTCTTTGAATGAGTTTAATGCAGCACATGCCTTTAAAACCTCAGAGCCTTGTCTTCATCATTGAGAGAAGTACCCTCAGCTCGCCACAATATTAACAACATAAAATGCTTTTGAAATTATTATTTTTTTTAAATCTAAGTGATAACTACAGTGCGCTGTGATTACATCTGCGGAGAATTGTGGCACCCGCCCTCGCCCAGTTTGTGAGTTTTACATCTTGACCAGCTTGCATCAAGAGTGACCCCTGACTCCCTGTCTATCCATGAGCTGATCCATTCAAAGCAGTTGAATAAACAGCTTCAGCTGTGGATAACTGTTGGCGATATTAACGCTATTCTAGATGTATAGAGCAGAATTCCCTCTAATGAGAAACATCTTAAACCCCAGTTAACAGCTAATAAAGCGTAACAACACCACCAGACGTCCTCATAACTTCTTTAAACAAACCTCAACTCTAAGTCCCACAGTGGTAGAGGACATATATACCCCAAATAAACAATTCCAATACACAGCGCATTTGAGTCCAAAAGTTAAGAGCGCCAATCATATTTGCATAGCGGCTTCACCTGCATTTTCATTTGCTTGTTAGTGCCACTGTGCATGCAGCAAAGTTGTATGTTAATTTGTTAGAATTTAGTATAAGCGCTGGCCTTTGGTGGCACGGTCAGGCAATGTAGGAGAACTGAAGACCTGACTGGATGAAATTGAATCAGTGTTGTCGGTAGGGGGGCTTGGCTTTTGACGGGCTGCAGAAGGACAACCCAAACCCCAGGGTGTATTTATAGCCTCCCCCTGACCACACACTGTAGACGTAACTCGGCTGGCCCCAGCTTCAATGGTTTGAGTCCATCTACTAGTATCTGTTCAAACACATACACTAAGAAAGTTAAATTCACACAATGTCCAGTCACTCACCTCACCTCACCACAATATATTCTGCAAGGAGGTAGGGGTGTTTTTTGAAGAAAATTAATGAAAATTGTTCTAGTTGTTCTTTAGTGAATTCTACTATAAGGGCAAACACAAAATGGGTTTCATACAATGAAAGAGAGAAGAGACATGAGATAAAGTGAAATAAATAAGCGTGAGAGATATGTTTCCTTAATTGTGAAAATTGTGAAACTTCTGCGTCTCTTAAGTCAGTTTTCCAGAGACAGGTGGGGACTTTAATGTGGGAGAGAAGCTATAAATAAAGTCCTCAATAAAAGTGTTATTTAAAGGGTCATAAGCCCATTTAATTGCTTTGCCAGGGAAATTATGCAACTTATTCTCAAGGCCTTTCCTGTTACCGAAACATTCCATAGGCAAGGCACGACTGAAAAATGTAAGGATTTTGGCAGAGGGTCAGAAATTGCAGCCCATACTGAATATACAGAATACAGAATTTCAACCTTTCCTACTACGTGCTGCCCTGCAACGGCCACAGCTGCAGCTTGCCACGGTGCTGTTCTGACACGGCTCAGTGCAGTCGGATGCCTCTCCAAGGGTCAAGTCATATAGATTCCAGGAAATGTGTTGTCAGACGTGAACCAAATTTACGTCCTCTATAATCCCGTGACACAAAAGGTTTGTTTGCTTCAAGGCATATTTAAACATGTGTCTAGGATTGATCTTAGTGGAATGTAGACTTTCTTTGGATGCAACACAAAGTAGTAAAGCTAAACAATTTTATGTGCTGCAAAAAAATTCAAAAAAGAAAACACAAATAAAAACACTAGATGAACTGCAGCCCTCACAATTGACATCAGTGAGTACGTTTTCAAGCTGAGACATGAGTATTTCTGTGGGGGGGTTCCATATCTTGTCAAGCTTGAGGCAATTTCAAAGCCCACCATGAGGAGTGGGCTCACATGCATCAGATCACAGGCCCGTTGCATAACCGTCCTTGACTGGCACTAGACGATTGCGCAATGATAACTGTCTGTAGCCAGTCGATCAGGAATCTCATTCCCCGGTCCTGTGACTTCCTCCTCTCTCCACCAAATCCTCTTGTTGATGGAGAAACGAGTGTCAAGGACAGTGACAGTTGTTGCAGCCGTAGTGGTTCAAAATACTACACAAAGGTCACGGTTCAGACCAGAAAATATATTAAAATTAAAGTTTTGGATGGGAATATTATGGTGTTGTAATGTGTATAGAAGCTACTTTAACAGTGAAGTGTTGATAGGGGGGTAGGGAGACATGGAGTAGTGTGCAGGAGCCTCGACAGAGACTAATTTGGTAACCCCCCGCTACGAGAGGGACAGGCAGTAGACAGCTGTGTAACAGGACACGGGGGTGTCTCTACAGAGCAAGGACACGGTGACAGGGCAGGCCACACTCTCCACCCATCCGCAATGCCTGACATTAGCAGCGAGCAACAGAAAGGAGTGTGACGAGAGGTAAAGGGCTGGAGAACAAAATGGGTGAGTGGGAGTGGGTCAAATGCGTCATAGCCACCCCCCGTATGACAGATGTGACTGGATGAAGCAGGTGTCAGTCTGGAAGAAAAGCCATGGCTGCCACTTGGCTAGGTAGCCCTACGGACAAGCAGGAAAGGCGGGATTACCCCCCTTCCTGGATCATTGCCTTTCCAAAGGGCTCTATGTGTCTCCCTCCACCTAAATCTTAGTGCTGAATCCCATTAAAACTTGTGGTTTCACCAGAAAGTAGCTCTTCTGTCCTGGCACTATCAGTGGCAAAAAAAAGTCAGGAATAATACCATGTCACTCACTTTCTTGTCTAACTGATTCTTGCCTACATGGCATCACAGGGAACTGCCCCTCTGTGTTACAATGATCAGGTTCCAAACAGCCGCTTAGTAATTCAGTTCCCTCATCTTTGCAGGTCATCTAGCTCCCATCTCTAGGTGACATGGTGACTGCTGCCTCACAACAAGAAGCTTCTGGGTTCGAACCAAACTGGGGCCATTCTAGTTTGCATGTTCTCCTCCTGTTCACTTGGGTTTCCTCCGGGTGCTCTCCGGCACATGTCCTTGACCAAGGCAAGGGCATGTGTCCTGTGACTTCCTCCTCTCTCCACCAAATCATCTTGTTGATGGAGAAACGAGTGTAAAGGACAGCGGTTGTTGCAGCCTTAGTGGTTCAAAATACTACACAAAGGTCACGGTCTGACCAGAAAATATATTCAAATTAAAGTTTTGGATCAGAATATTCTGGTGTTGTATGTGTATAGAATGCTACTTTAACGGTGAAGTTTTGGGACCTTGTGCCCTTGACCAAGGCAAGGGCATGGGCTCTAGAACTGGAGTTGGTCCCCAGGCACCATACTATGGCTTCAGCACAGGGATTGATAAAGTGCTTCTTCCTCTTCTTCCTCTTTTATTATCAGGACTACATGCAGAAAAACATGTCAACTTTGACATCCTCAAGAACGATCTCTTCAGAATCCAAATAAACTACTCCTCCAATCACCTCTTCATCTCATAGGTATCCCTTCACACCCCCGAAGAATTCCCCTCAGAGTACCTTTCCTCTTCTTTCATGGTGTTATTCATATTAAAAACCAAATACCTATCTTACTCTGATTCTGCTGATTTTACTGGCACTTTACACACTGCGTATTGCTCAACCTCGAGGGCATTGATAAGGACGAAGAAGTTCTTAACATTCGGTAACTGCATTTGTCATGTAACCACCGCCATTCAAATAAATGAAAGGGAGAATTTTCCTAGCATGACCTTTATACAAGGTTGTGTGAATTTTGGCTTAATGGAACGCTCTCATTTAAGGGTAGGGTAACAAGGAGTAGGAGTAGGAGTCCAAGTCCAAGGCGTCCAAGTCCATTCACATTTGAGGCTTTCAACATAGAGAAACATAATACCCATGACAATACTGTGAGTTGAGCGCTTTAAACCTCTACATTCCTCTATGTCCTTCAAAAAGAGACTTCCGGCGCTTTCTGAATTCAACCGCCAAGCAGCTGTGAGCAACAGCTTGGGTGAAATGGCGCAAGACATTTGAGAGGTTGGCATTCAAAATGCCATAATGACGCTAATATCCGAGACACTTCTAATCTTTGAAGTCCAACAATGACGCATAACTGCATCCCTGAGTAACAGGGTTGTGTTTGGTCTGTTCAATTCAGTAGGTCACACAAACAGTGATACAATAAAACGAAACACAAGAAGGCATTCTTGTTTCAACACAGTCAATATCAAAGAATGCATTTTGGGCATCACGGCAAAATCACCGTGCACCTTATTTTTGCTCATTTCCACAAGCTGCTGTTGTTGTGTTGCCGTCATGATCTCGGAATAGGCACATATACTTTTATAAGACCTTTTATCTTCATCAAGTGGCTTTCTATCAACTGTCAAATCGTTTAAGATGACCTCAACTTTCCACCTCAAAGCAAATAAGACAGGGCTGCTATTTACACCCCAAACAACAGCAGCAATAAAAACACAGTATTAATCTCTATGGAATAAGTACACGACTATTGAGCCATTTCACTGTATTAATATTTAAACTCGATATATACCACATATACCAGAAAATGTAAATTACTGTTTACAAATTACTTACTACAAAAATACAACGTTAAACATAACTCTAGACTGTATAGTGTTATTTGCCATATTTAGGTTACATTTAAAATGTTCATGTGCCAATGTGACTTTATAACGCCCTGAACTTGCACGAAAAATCACCTAAATTTGAACTCCTATTTATTCATAATGTGTAATTAGTTTCTCTTTTCCAATTTTGCTGCCTTGTTTATGCTGTAATGTCCTAATTCCCCCTCCCTTGGGGGGTTAATAGAGATCTATCTAATCTAATCTAATCTAATTGGAGTAATTACTTTTTTTTAAATAGATCACTGTGAGGAATTGTGAACCTCACACCTCACACACACACACACTTCTGTACTGCACTTGGCAGAAAAACGCAGCTCAGCCTTTTTTCAGTTACCCTACTCTCCCTATCCCCACCCCCCATTTGCACTTTGCCTCCTCCACACTCTCTCACCCATCGACAGGATCTAAGTATGGGCCAAGTGAGGGTACGAGGGGTAAAGGGGGCAGCTTGTGTGTGTGTGTGTGTGTGTATGTGTGTGTGTGAGGGGTGCGGGTTGGGGGGCGGGGTAGTAACGGGGGTAAGGTCCACAGCTTCAGTGCCTGTCTTGGATGACCAAGATGTAAATGGAGTCCTTCTCGCACACTGTACGAGGTTACCAGAAACCAGTCCTGACCAATGGGGGCCCAGCAGGCACTAAAAATGGCCAAGCCAATGGCCGCAGAGCTGTCCGGTACACCCAGTATAAAAGTGGAGGGAGAGGACTAGCCGAGTTGGGTGACCCCTATTTTGGCTGTGGTGAACAGGATCTGATCCCAAGGACTGTTACCTCTGTTCTTGTCTGGTGAGCAGGTAAAAATGCATCACATGTCACTGTTTGTGCGGATTTAAGGAAGGCGATTGCAGATATTTGGACGTCTAAATGGACTCAGAGATGCATCCAAAACAAAACATTGGTTTTATAGTTGTCCTTTTTAAATATTTCCTTATCTAATTTGTATTTTGACTCATTTTGACTCCGTCAATCAAAGGAGGAATGCATAATAATTTGGAATGTGACTTTGCAGTGCATTCTGGTCTAGTAAAAAGATCTACTTGATGCCAGGGGCTCATTTAATTGTGGTATATTTTCTTGGTTTGTATTTAAAAAAAGCCAAAGAATAAGATAATGTATGACCTGGCTGGAGCTGCAATAAAATAGTACTTTTAATGAAACAAAGATTTACTTGTTCTTGGCAAGTCACTGTTTCTTTGTGACGCTGATAGAGTTCAACAGACATTGCAGTGCCACACATGCCGGTGAATTTGGAACAGGTGTAACATGGCCTTCAGGTCTTGAATGTCTTGCAATTTGCACAATTTGCACTTGAAATCATACTCTGCGGTAGCAATAGAAGGCTACACAGATTACATGTTTGGTTAAGTAACACAAATGACCTTCTGCCAATCCTAGGATACTGCACTGTATAAAAGGTTGCCTTCGTGATGTATCGGGCGCACCATTACTTTAACGACTCAAGTGACCAAACTCTTAAGGTGACTTTTTAAGTGACCAAAACCAATTCATTCAGAATTCAATTCATTTAAACCAATTCAGTGAACATGACCTTGTGAAGGATGTACTATGTCACGATGTTTCTGGCAAACTGGGCTCTCATGTAAAACAAATCTGTTACTATTGTGACGTACGTTTTTAGATTAGAAAAGTGTTTGTTTAACTTAATGTATTGGCAAATTACTTTGTGTAATGAGTGATTTTTGCTTTCGTGCACTGCAGGAGCCACATCAGTGTATGCCTCACTGTAAGTTGAGGATTTTGTGGCTGCGTGTATAAAAAAAAAACAAGGGTTTATTAGTGGGGCGTGACCCAGAGTCAGAGGCCGGGGTAGTGTTAAAAATATAGAGCCAGTAATTCCACCCCCCACCCCTCTATCTCCTCCCACAATCTATTTCTACAGGACATTTGATCCGTAGGGAATTGAGTGACACTTGTTCCCAGGATTCCAGTACTTTCCAGCTGGCTCACTGAGTATCATTAGCTCTAAATGTTCGCTCACTAAATGTGAATTACCAAAGGTATTCGCAGGCCACTTCTGCATTGCAGTTAACTACACTCAAGGGATGTTGTCTTACATGAGAGAATGGTTTAAAGTCAATGGAAGTCAAAGTAATCATCTCCCCCTGCAGTGTGAGAAACGCAATCATGCCTTTCGGAAACACCCACAACAACTTCAAACTCAACTTCAAAGTTGAGGAGGAGTTCCCCGACCTCTCCAAGCACAACAACCACATGGCCAAGGTTCTGACCAAGGAGATGTACGGCAAGGTGAGGGACAAGCAGACCCCCAGCGGCTTCACCATCGACGATGTCATCCAGACTGGAGTTGACAACCCCGGTGAGCCGCTGAAACCAGACAGAAAACCATTACATGAATAAAAAGAAATACAAGAAGCTTACACAATACGGTCTTCTGATGTCAACCACTGACCTCCCATGTTCTCCACCTCCATCCGTCCTCAGGTCACCCCTTCATCATGACTGTTGGCTGCGTCGCTGGTGATGAGGAGTCCTACGAGGTCTTCAAGGATCTGTTCGACCCCATCATCTCCGACCGTCATGGTGGATACAAGCCCACCGACAAGCACAAGACCGACCTGAACTTCGAGAACCTGAAGGTACGCGAGGCATCCAATGATGCAATGAGTGTACATAACGCAATAACTAATAACTTAGGCTGTTATTACAGTTATCGATGGCTACAGTGCGGTATACCGGCTTTCAACAATTAACATAGCTATATGGCATGACCTTGCTCTTCCGTTAGGGTGGTGATGACCTGGACCCCAACTACGTCCTGTCCAGCCGTGTGCGTACCGGCCGCAGCGTGAAGGGATACACCCTGCCCCCCCACACGAGCCGTGGCGAGCGCAGAGCCATTGAGAAGCTGTCCGTTGAGGGTGAGCTCATCCACTATTAATATGTATTGGGGCGGTGAGCGTGGCTGATAGGAAGCAATTTACTGCAGCCAGGGAAAAGGTTCAAAACTCAATGATTTGCGGTCTCCTCAGCTCTCACCAGCCTGGATGGCGAGTTCAAGGGAAAGTACTACCCCCTGAAGTCCATGACCGACGCCGAGCAGGATCAGCTGATCAATGACCACTTCCTGTTTGACAAGCCCGTCTCTCCCCTGCTGACCTGCGCTGGCATGGCCCGTGACTGGCCCGACGCCAGAGGCATCTGGTGCGTACATGGAGGGAAAAAGTGCTTTTCAGACAGTATGGTTGTGAAATGTCAAAGTTTCAGTCTCGCTGAAAGTTTGTTGAAAGCGATGCTCTCATTCCTTCCCGTAGGCACAATGACGAGAAGAGCTTCCTGGTCTGGGTGAACGAGGAGGACCATCTGCGCGTCATCTCCATGCAGAAGGGTGGCAACATGAGGGAGGTCTTCAGGCGCTTCTGCACCGGCCTGCTGAAGGTACGGCGTCAGACGTAGCCCACATCTTGCGCCGAGGCCGCTGAGATGACAAAAATGTGATGTTCCTCTTTCCCTTTCTCGTCCCTGCAGATTGAGGAGGTCTTCAAGAAGCACAACCACGGCTTCATGTGGAACGAGCATCTCGGCTACGTGCTGACCTGCCCCTCCAACCTGGGAACCGGCCTGCGCGGTGGCGTGCACGTCAAGCTGCCCAAGCTGAGCACACACGCCAAGTTCGAGGAGATCCTCACAAGGCTGCGTCTGCAGAAGCGTGGCACAGGTGCGCTACATCTCTTACCACACACAACAAAGGAAATTCAGAAAATCACAGAAGGCAGTGGCTTTTTCCATGTAACTTCTATTTACGTCTGAATGACGGATGTGGGGTAACAAGTCATGTGACTTCCTGCCTCCAGGTGGCGTGGACACTGCCTCCGTGGGCGGAGTCTTCGACATCTCCAACGCTGACCGTCTGGGCTCCTCCGAGGTGGACCAGGTCCAGCTGGTGGTTGATGGTGTCAAGCTGATGGTGGAGATGGAGAAGAAGCTGGAGAAGGGAGAGGCCGTCGACAGCATGATCCCCGCCCAGAAGTAAAAAAAGGGACAATGATTTGCTTTTTCTAGTGACCACTTCATTGCATTGGAGCCAACCGACGGGCGTGCGGGGGAAACTGCCGCTCACCTTAAGAGACTCTTGACTCTGCTCACCTCTTTTATTCCTGCCATCCATCTTTTTTCTCTGTCCACTGTTTCTTCTTCTTCTTCTTCTTCTTTTTCCTTTCCCTTTCCTTTCCTTCAATCATTTTTTCACGTTCTTCTGTTTTGGTCGGTAACATCCTGGGATCAGTCTCCACTGAGCTGGGCTTGCCCGGCAAATGTGGCATCACCTACTTTTTGTTGTAAAAAGTAAAAAAAAAATTATTGAAGCTGTTCAATAAAAAAATGCCCCAAATGAAACAACCATACAAATACTGTAAACAAGAACTTTTTGTGTGTTGCATCAATCATCAGAGGATCTTGTTATAGAAGATACAGTGATATTCTGCTGGAATATCTCAATATTTCATGACAAATAATTGGGTTTGCCTTCACTTGAACACAATAGTAGTGATCCTGACAGTATTTATCTCAAAACCGCACAGGCCAAGGCAAAACAGACATATTTCCTATTAGTTGCTTACATGCTGTAGTCATGAAAACAAAATCTATTATTGAACACAAAACACAAAAAGAAAAAAGAAACATCGGGGGGAAAATGCCAACATTTGTGAATTTTTATTAATCGTCAGCTCCATATTCTCCTTTTATACCACAACCAATGAATCTCATTTTACACTTTGTTTCTGAGGGGATGGAGTCAAAAAGCAGAGGGGAGCAGAATCACTATGTACGTCAAACTGTGCAAGTTCTTCAGTTCCATTAGTCCCCATTTGTATATCACAATTGGTTACAAAATCCAGCTCCAGAATGACAGTGAACTTCAAAATACTAAATTCCTCCCAGGAACATAACACTGTCACAATCAGCCATTTTGACAACACCGATGACAAACTGTCTGAGAAGATACTAAACGACCTCTCCCTCAAAAATACATTTCAATAGTTTTTTAAACAGTGTATTCCGCCACCAGACAATGTCCATCCATCAATCCTTTTCTCCCCGTTCCCCTCAGTAATCTCCATGCCAGCGTTCAGCAACCAACCAGAGGTTTCTTTGTGATCGGAAGTTCTTAAAATCAACGTTTCTATGGCTTGAATGCAACCCAAGGCTTTCAGCAATTCAGGGACTTCTCACAATGGCT